>JAKSZT010053846.1:5496383-5518880 GCA_026826555.1 Tolypeutes matacus
TTTGGATTTATTCTTATTGGGGTACGGTGTGCTTCTTGGACATGTAAATTCATTTCTTTCGTGAGAGTTGGGAATTTTTCAGCTATTATTTCCTCAAATACTTTTTCTGCCCCTTTTCTTTTCTCTTCTCCTTCTGGAACTCCCATGACACATATGTTCTTGCATTTTGTGTTGTCATTCAACTCTCTGAGCCCCTGCTCAATTTTTTCCATTCTTTTCTCTCTCTGTTCTTTTCTCTCTTCAATTTTAGCTGCTCTGTCTTCAGTATCACTTATTCTTTCTTCTCTCATTTCGAGTCTGCTGTTGTATGCTTTGAATGTATTTTTGACTTCACCTATTGTGTCTTTCATTCCCATGAACTCCGTTACTTTTCTGTTCATGATTTCAATTCTTCTTTACATCCGTGCAATGACTTCTTGATGTCATTGATCTCTTTAACTATATTCTCTTTCATCTCATTAATTTGATTTTGGAAATGTGTGCTCATCTCATTGATTAGTTCTCTCAAATTCTGCATCTCTTCTGGGACTTTGCTGTATTCCTTTTCTTGGGCCATGTCTTCTATTTTCTTAGTATGGCCCGTAATTTTTTGTTGTTGCTTAGGCATCTGGTTAGTTTGTATTTTACTTAGATGCTCTATCTCTTTCTCTTTTATGGGGTTTTAGTGACAGGAGGCTGTGAGTTACCACCGCTCTTTGATGTTTGGCTCAACCTTGATTGTTAGGATTGTTCTGCTGGTTGCTCAAAACCTGGCACTGGACCCAGTAATTGGTTGTAGAGTCATTTCCTAGGGCCTTGGGCAGGGAGGCTATAGAGGCCAGGAAAAGCCTCTCTTACTTATTACTTTTCTTATGTGCACTTCCTTGGTCTGCCAGGAAATGGCGCTTGTTGGCAGCTCTCAATTCAATGCCTGGTCGGAGCATATTTGTTGTGACACAGACCAGATCAATGTGATAGAGCTTCCTGTCTGGGGGCTAGGAGCCCTATGATTCCAACTTTCTGAGAGAGTTCTCCAGACTTCTCTTGTAGCGCCCCCCTTTTCCCAGCTAGGAAATATTTCCACTCCCTTCTGAATCCTCAACAATCAGTCCCTGTTAGTAGAGGAGGAGATTGGGAGGTTTGTATATCTTTAGCCCTTGCAGGCTCCAAGGCAAACAATGGCGCAGCCCCACCCAGCCTGGAAGGGCTCTCGGGACAGGGCAGACCAAACCTGGGAGTCCAAAGCAGGGTCAGCCCCAGGCTCTCTCTCCCCTCTCCGTGGAGTCCTCAACAATTAGTCCAGGCTAGAAGAGAGGGAGGTTGCGAGGATTTCTCCAGTCCTTTCTAGGCTCCCAGGGCAAACCGCCGTGTGGAAGGGTCCGTGGGGCTCTGCAGTCCAAATTTCAGGTCAGAACCTGAGTCAGCCTACGGCTGTGTCCCTCTCTCTCCCCTTTCCGGGAGTGGAAGATCCCTGAAGCCCCCTTTGTCTGTGGTCGCAGGCCCAGGGGCCCGAGAATTCTGAAGAGTGTGGGGGAGGGTGCCAGCAGCAGCAGAAGCTGCTACTTGCAACTCACGGTTCTATAGTCGCGATTTCCCTCTTCTGTCCCTCTCTCCTCTGGGTGGTGTGCAGCCTTCACCTGCTGTCCTAAACCCTAGAAGATCTTTTTCGGGGCTGTTTCAGCTTGTCCTCTAGCTATTTTTCTGGAGAAGAGATTCCCATGTCTTACTAGTCCGCCATCTTCCCGGAAGTCTCCCAGATCTTTTTAATTATCTTAATTTTTTTTTCTTTTATTAATCTACAGATTGTTTTTTAAAAATGTAACACTTATCACAACCCTTACTATACACTTATTGTTTATGCATGTTCATGTATGAATGATATACTTCAATAAAAGATATATTTTGGGAGGGGGATGTGGCCCAAGTGATTGGGCTCCCATATACCATATAGGAGGCCCCGAGTTCAATTCCCGGGGCCTCCTGGTGAAGGCAAGCTGGCCCGCGCCCAAGGAGAGCTGATGGCCCACACCTGCAGAGACTGCGGAGAGCTAGCGCAGCAAGATGACTCAACAAAGGTAGATAAGCAGACACAGAAACGTGCAGCGAATGGATACAAAGAGCAGACAGCAGGCACAAGGAGCAACGGAGAGGAATAAATAAATAAAATAAATCTTTAAAAAATATACATATATATATTAATGTAACACTTGACTTTTTGCCAAGGAAAAAGATATTATTCCAGTACAAAATGCACACACAAACACAAATCAGCCTGGGAATGATGGCATCGTTGTGAACAATCTGTTAAGCTTATGGGTAAGGGGTGCCTTAGGGGCTTGTGGCAGAGTCCCCTGAGCAACCTAAGATGCTTGTGTGGCAATTCTGCCCCCCGTGCCCAGGCTGGCCGTGGGTCAACAGGCTGCCCAAGGCCCTGAACCACTGACTGGCACGATCACCAGCCTGACCTCTGAGGAAACAGACTGGACTCTCAGATCCTGGAGCTTCCCACCCCAAACCTCCCTTACAACTCCATCTCCAAGCTCAGTGGTTCCCTGCTCTGGCTACACATTAGATTCATCTGGGGGCTCTTGAAATCCATCTCCCACCCCAGACCATTTAAATCCAAAACTTGGAGACCAGGGACCTGCTGTCGGGTTTGTAAATGGCCCAGATGCCTCTCTCTAAGCCAAACTCAGCATATAAATGCATTACCTACCCCCGAATGTGGGACATGACTCCCAGAGATGAGGCTCCCTGGCACCTAGGAATTACTACCAAGCACCGGCTGGTGATGCAACTGGAAAAAGACCTTGAATAAAAGGGGGAAAAGGTAAAGACAAATGAGTTTATATGGCTAAGAGACTTCAAAGTGAGTCAGGAGGTCATCAGAGAGATAACACTTATGCATGTCTCAGCAGGATCTCATAGAATGCCAAAGTAGATACTACCCGAAAAAGTAGGGTTCCTGAGGGCTCTGGAGACACCCAGGTCCTACAGTCATGGCAGATAGCTCCAGAGTTTGTTGCCTTGCCAGTGGGTCCTACATTGGAGTTTGTGTACCCGAGTGTGACAGAGTTGGACTCAGATGTGACTTCTCCACTCATGCCTCTTCTGTCCCTTTTATTTGAACCTATAGTTGGTGCTGGAATTGGTAGGTGTATGTCCAAGAGACTTGAATCTCTGGGCTATCCATATGCCATCTGGGCCCTGAGTCTCAGCGGAGTTGCAGCACCTACTCTCCAGTTCATTGGGCTCACCCAGGACAACTAACAAGGAGATGAGGATGGACAACTACCACACCAAGGAAAAGAGAGAGTCTACAACTGTAAGCAAGAGAGTCCTATCCATCAGCCATATGGGATCAAAGCCCCCTCTCAATTAGAGGTGGGGTGGGCATCACCATCCCAGAGTCCTCAGGATTGGGAAGTAAAATATGGACTAGAGTGGACTTACTGGTACTCTACTATAGACTTATTGTGATTCTAGCAATGGAAGAAATTATATCATGGATGTGGAGACAGTGGCCACTGGATGTGCTAAAGTCAGGGAGAGCGAAAAAGAGGTGTAAGATGGGGGCATTTTCAGGACTTGGAATTGTCCTGAATGACATTGCAACAACAGATACAGGCCATTATATATCCTGCCATAATCTACAGAATTGAGTGGGAGAGAGTGTAACCTACAATGTAAACTATAATCCATGCTTAGTGGCAATGCTCCAAAATGTATTCAATTGCAATGAATGTACCACACTAATGAAAGAAGTTGTTAATGTGGGGAATAGTGGGAAGTCTGGGGAGTGGGGCATATGGGAATCCCTTATACTTTTTTATGTAGCATTTTATGTAATCTAAGTATCTTTTAAAAATAAATTAAAAATAAAATAAAATAAAAATAAAAAAATTGAAAATATATTAAAAAATAAAATAAATAAATGGCCCAAAAGACTCTAACGTGCAGCCAGGACTAAGGACCCCTGCTTTGACTGGCTGCAGAGGAGAAGCAAATCCCCCCAAACTGTTACAGACCTCATACCCAAGCAAAGGAGCTGTGGGCAGGGCTTTTCAGGAAATGACATGCGTTGCTTTACCTGAAAGATAGGTCATAGATGTTCATTGTTGAAAATTCAGAAAACCCAGGAAAGTGTGAAGAAAACCCCATGGTGGGGAGCAGATGTGGCTCAAGCAGTTGAGCACCCGCCTCCCACACGGGAGGGCCCGGGTTCAGTTCCCAGTATCTCCTAAAGAAGACAAACAAACAACGAGCAGACATTGAGCAAAAACAACGAGTAAACAGCAAGCAGACAATGAGCAAAAACGAGAGCAGATAGCGAGCAAAAAACAAAAACGAGCATGGAGCAGATGTGGCTCAAGCAGTTGAGCACCCGCATCCTAGGTTTGGTTCCTGGTGCCTCCTAAAGAAAAGTAACATACAGACAACGAGCATAAATGGTGAGCAAACAAATGAGGGATTCATCTGGCGAGGGGGGCAGGGGGGAATAAAAAAAAAAAAAAAAAAAATCCCATGGTGGACACTGGGAGCCAGAGCCCAGGGAGAGGTTTTCCCAAGGTAGGGGTGATGAGAGGGCCCCGGGAAGAGCCCTGCTTGGCTGACAGCATTCTGCTCCCATGCTGGCCTTTAAGATGGGTGCAGAGTGGATATTCCCACTTGGCACCTGAGCTGTCACTAACGAGTCATGCACTCTCGAAAAGGACTAGCTAAGCCAGGCCGGAGGGAGGGGGTACCCACCCTAGCCTGGCCCAAGCCCGGCAGGGCCATACACCCCTAAGTGCTTGTGCTCACTTGCAGGGGGGTAGAGGTCCTCCTTGGTCTCTCCTGGGATGGACACCTGCATATCAGGTCAGAGGAGTGGCCCCCACGGGCACAGCCACAGGCTCGACCTCAGCGGACACCCACTATGGAAGGCTTGCAGTGTTCCTGGCAGCCAGAGCTGGGGGATCCCCATCCCTCGGGGGAGTAGCGCCCAGGCCATGTGTGTCCTGGTGACAGTGTCACTGCTCTCCCCACAGCCTGCAGCCCAGAGCGGGCCCACATCTGGGGGCCCATGCGGCCCAAGGTTGCTCTCCTCCAGGGCGTCGGGCCAGGGGGTTCCCAGGCAGTTGGATCCCTGGGTCTGGCAGCTCCCGCTGCCCCAGCCCCTTTGATGTCCAGTCTGCAGGACCCGCACCCCACGAGAGACAGAGCTGTGCACCTTCCACCTTCCGTGGGGGAGATTCTGCTGAGACCTAACCAGGGTGGAAACAAGAGCCGAGGGAAGCTGGGGGCAGAGCCTGGAGGGGTGGGGCCGGCTCCCAGCGCCCTCCCTGCCCAGTTCCGGGCCACACTGACGTCTTTGTCAACACTGACACTGACCAGGCTGGGCCTGCGGAGATAAGCAGAGATAAGCCGGGAGGGAACAAAGTAGCAGTGGAGAGCCCTGGGAACCGGCGGGGCAGGATAGGGGTGGGGTGTGGGGGCCTGGGGTACAGAGAGGTGAGTGGGGCAGGAGGGGCTACCCAGGCAAGCCAGGCCCAGGGATGCCTGGGAGAGAGGCTGAGCAGGCGGAGGCGGGTGGGAGGACCCTCTTCCTGCTCTAGGGGGGGGGACGGAGGAGAGGCCCGGCAACCCCCAACAGACCAATAGCACCCTGGCTGCCTGTGAGCACTGCTCTGGGCCTCAGTTTCCTCTCTGTGAAAGCAAAGAACCTCAGACTGTCCCAGGCATCCAGGCCGGACACACTGTACAGCTTGTCTCAGCCACAGGACCCTCCTGCCACCTCTCCTGGGCCAAGGTCTTCTGAGGAGAGGGACCTGGGAGAGGTCCTGTGACCCTGGCCCACCCTAAGGTTGGACTGTGCCAGGCGGGGTGCCCTGCCCACCTCCAGCCACTCAGAGCAGGAAAGTCATCTCAGAGAGAGCCTGAGAAGTATCCCAAAGTCACTCAGCCAGTGAGCACTGGGGTGGAGAGGACCCAAAGTCAGGGCACTAACCCAACTCCAGATCCCCACTGGGTCATGCGTGGCCCAGGGGAACATGTCAACAAAGAGTCAGGCAGCTCTAGACCTCGAGTCACAGCAGTGAGCCAGGGCCTGCCCACAAGGCGCTCGCATTCCAGCCCAAGACACAGGCGGTAGACAAGGATCCAAATCAATAAGGATACCAGGTTCTGAGTGCACTAAGAAGATGAGGAGGGAAGCGGATGTGGCTCAAGCGACTGGGCTCCCGCCTACCACATGGAAGGTCCCTGGTTCGGTTCCCGGTGCCTCCTAATAAAGACAGTGAGCTGGAGCAACGGGCAGGCACAGCAAGCTGATGCAACAAGAGACACAAGAAGAAAAACATAATGAGAGACACAACAAAGCAGGGAATGGAGGTGGCTCAAGCAATTAGGCACCTCCCTCCCACATCGGAGGTTCCGGGTTCGGTTTCCGGTGCCTCCTAAAGAAACAAGGAAGACAAACAGACACAGCAAGTGCAAACAACGAGGGAGTGGGGAGAGATAAATAAATAAAATAAATCTTTTTTAAAAAAGAAGAAGATGAGGAGACGTGGTGAGCGGGGCAGGGGGCACTGCTTTAGCTGAGGTGGGCAGGGAAGGCCTCTCTGTCGAGGCCTTGGGAAGCTCTAGGAAACAGCAGGTCTGAGACTGAGAATGAGTTTAGTGTCTTCAGAGACAAAAAGAGTCTCCCAGGGAGAACACAGTGAGCAAGGGCGAGTGTGATAAGAGGTGCAGTCAGAAGAACAGGAAGTTGGGGGTTTTACCAGCTTTACTGGGAAGCCACGGGAAGGTTTGTGCAGGGGAGTGGCGTGATCTGATTTACAGTTGATAGATCCTTCTGGCTACTGTGGGAGGATGGATGGAGGGGCCTGAGGTAGGCTGAGACACAGAGGGAGGCTTGTGCCGCAGCCCCCAGAGAGGGCGGGAGTCGTGAGAGGCCTGGTCAGTTTCACGATAGGCAGTGGCGTCCCCATGGGGTGTGAGGGAGGAAAAAGTGGGAAACCCAGGACGACACCCAGGTTTGGGGTCCAAGCAGCCAGGTGGACGTTCGTGCCATTTTCTGAGGCACAGAGTAGGTGGCTCTGAAAGAGGAAAGTCAGAAGCCTGATGTAATGTTGTGACTAGAGAGATGGAGGAGCTGGGGCTGGGTGTGGGGGGACAGGACGGGAGACACACCAGTGTTCAGTGGGATTCAGAGCCTGGAACTGGAACTGGGGAGGAAACAGAAAAGAGACAGGAGCTAAGGAGTGGCCAGTGAGGTGAGGGAAAGCTGGGTGTAGGAGTCATGGAGGCTGGCAAAGAGTATGTTCCAAGAGGAAGAGGGTGGTTGGTGGGGTCCCTGTCCTTTGGGAGGGGGAGTAAGACGAAGGCAGAGAAGCCCCAGCTTTGGCGACCGCAGAAAGAACCATTCTGGAGAGCGTAGGAACAAGAACCAACTGGAACGGGCCCAGGAGAGTATGTGAGATGAGGAAGTGGGGAGAAGGGAGTACAAAGAAATTTGCTGGGCACAGGGACAAAGGGAAACAAAGAAACAAACATGCACGCTTGGCGCTGGACACACTGATGATGTCACATGCAGGGACAGGCGGGCACACTGTCCCCCGCAGGAATTAATCAGGCCTGCTTGACACACAGGGGTCCGTCAACTCTGCCTGTTAAACACGCGTACCCCCCTCCCCGGGCACAGCTGACCCCGGATTCCTGGGCACCACAGAAGGGCCTTGGGGGCCAGTGCGCAGTTTGGGCAGCGTGTTCTTAAAGGGCCCCACTGGCCAGGCCTAGGCTGGGATTTGGGCCATAGCGGAAGGGATGGGGTGGTCTCCTCATTCAGCTCCCCTCCACCCCCTACTCCCTAACCCTGCAATCAGCAGGTAGGCTGAGGACCCCCAGCCACCTTCTAGGCTGGATTGGCCTCGCCCACCATGAGGATCAGGGCTCCCTGGGGAGGGCTGTCCTGGGCAGTATCTCAAACCGGGAGGTGTGGGGGGAGGGATGCCCAGAGAGAACCTGGCCACCTCCCCCCACCTCGCTGGCCCACCATCCAGGGAGTCAGCTGGGCTCCCAGAGGGGGGAAATCATGGTGTATCCCACCCCCCACATCTTAGCCCGGCGCACTCCCCCACCCCCTGCCCTCTCTGGCGAGCCCCCCCCCCAGGCCCCCCTGCCCTCTCTGGCGAGCCCCCCCCCAGGCCAGCCAAGGCCCTAGGGGCGGCCTCCCACACAGCTCTGCCAATATTTGTCGACTGACTAGCGGATGGCCCACGTTTGCGCGCCAGCCCCTGGCGGTGGGTGTGTCCCGCAGGCAGCGGGCAGGGTTGAGTTCCGGAGCAGGGGCGGGGGCGGGCAGTGGGCAGAGCCTGGCCCCGCGCCCGGCCCAGCGCTGCCCGCAGGCAGGGCGAAGGCTGCGAGCAGTGGCCGGCAGGTAGGCCTGGCAGGGAGGGGGCGCGGGGCGCAGCCGGCGGGGAGGGGGCTCCAGGAACCCGGGGGGTGGGGGATCCCCGGGCCAGGCGTGCAGCGGCGGGACTGAGGGAGCCCCGCAAGTGAGCGCGCGGGTGGGGGAGGCTGGAGGGGCCCGAGGGAAAGGAAGGGGCGGATTCGGACGTGGGTGGGGATCTGGGGCCCGCGCAGACCCCGCGCCCCCGGGCGCTCGAAGCCCCTTCCTCGCCGTCCAGCGCGCAGCGCCCCTCCCCCTCCTGGAAGTTGGGCCAAGTAACCTCAGTCAGAGTAAACCGTGTTTGCAGACACTTTCGGGGGAGGAAAGGGGCAGCCGGAGGAGGGAGAGGGCACCTGGGGGAAAGGAGGGGGCGCTGAAGGAGAGAAGGGGGCGCCTAGGGACAGGAGAGATTGCGGGGCCTGGGAGGGGTTGAAGAGGCATCTGGAGGAGAAAAGGGGCACCTCGGGAGGGAAGGGAGTGCCAGGGGAGGAATTAGGTTCTGGGAGTGAAGGGGCCCCCCAGGTGGAGGAAAGGCTGGGGGAGTTCGGGGGGGGGGGCACTTGGTGAAAGGAGGGGACATTGGAAGAGGGAAGAGAAAGTCTGGAGAAGAAAGGGGGTGATGGGGGGTGGGTGTCCCAGGAAAGGCATGGGTTCCAGGGGAGAGAAGAGGCAACAGAGGAGGAGCTGGGTGTCTGGGAGGAAAATGGTCCGGTGGAGGGAGCAGTTCCTGGGGAAAGAGAAGGGAGCTTCCAGGAGGAAGGAGAGGGGAGCAAAGGGAGAGGGGTTTCAGAGGAGCTGGGGGAAGGGAGGTCCCCATGGGAGAAAAGGGATGTCTGGGGGGAGGGAGGAGGGGAAAGGGGAGAGCAGACACTCTGGGAAAGGAGGAGCCCCTGGGGGGGAGGAAGGGAGCACCTGGGGAAAAGAAGGGAGCACTAAGGAAGGAATGCCCACCCTTTGAGCGTTCCTCTCCCCCTCCAGCCCCCTTCTGAAACATGCTTGGAAGACTGCACAGGTGCCCAGTGGTGGCTGAGAGCTGGCTCCCCTCGGGGGCTGGGTATCAGGGCACCCTCCCAAACTCCCCTGGAGGCAATACTGGCCTCCCCCCCACCCCCGCCTTAAATCAAGCCAAGTCTGGCTGCCACCTCCCTTGACTTCCCTGTCCCCTACGGGGCTCTAGTTATCACTCTTCTCTGTTACTGTTTTGCAGTTGTGTGATCTATACCTGGTAATTCCTGTCCCTTCCTCTGGCCACCGCCTGTCCCTTGGTCACTGTGACTCCTGTGCCCTGGTTTCTGCCTGTCACTCGGTGTCCTGCCGCGTAGTCATGGTGTTGGGTTCAGGATGGCTGTCACTATGCCTGGCACTCGTATCATCTCGTTTCCAGCTTCATCTGGTCACTGCATCTGCCTGCCACTCATATCACTCGCACAGAGCACTGTGCCTGTCCCTTGGTGTCACTGCCACACCACTGCCTGCCGCCCCATGTCACTGTGTGGTATCTGCCTATCGTTTGGTGTCACCATCACAGTCATGGTGTCTGATACTTGGTGTCACCATCACATGGCCACAATGTCTATCATTCATGTCTCTAACAGGCCGTCAGCTGCTCTAGCAGTTCTGATGCAGTTCGAGCACATACACACACACACATCGCTCCCTTCCCCGCTCACCTCCACTCAGCACCAACTGGGTGCCAGGCAGCCGGGATCTGGCAGTAAACAAAACCCCTGCCCTCAGGAATCTTCCGCTCTCGTGAGGAAGTCCAAAACCAACAGCATACAAGGTTTCCATAGGCTGTTCGGAGGGTTTGCATATTATGGCAAATGCAGATTAACTCCCGGGCAGCTCCCCCCCCCCCCCCCCCCCCCCCCCCCCCCGTACCCGCAGCCTCCTAGGCTTTCACGACTCAGCTCAGGGCAGCCCCTTGCCCCCCCACCCCCCCACCCCACATCCACACACGCACTCCATGGCAACCTTGGCTCCCTTTGAGAAGGCTGGGTGTTTCCCACAGTGTGCTGTGAGCTCACCAGGGCTTGGGCTGGGCCCTCAGGGGCGCTGGACAAAGGTGTAAGGAATGCAGGCCGCCCTGTGCCACCCTGCCACGCTGTGCCTCTGATTTGGCCACTCTTTATCTCCCCTCTCACCCTGTTTGCCCTGGGCATGCAGCACCAAGAGAGCCAAGAGTCTTGTCTGGGTGGGAGAGGAGACCATATCAGAGCCCCCAGGACTGAGAAGTTCAGAAGGAAGTGACTTCTGGGTCTGTTGAGCAAAGAAACAGCAAAAAGGGAATGTTGCGCCTGGCAGGATTGTGGTCCGATGTAGAAAGGGCTTCCATGAGGGAATGAGCAAACCCACGCACAGGTTTGAAGGAATGGTGCAGAACCGCCTCGGGTGCTTGGAGGTGAAGAGGAGTGCAGGCTCAGAGCTGCCCAGATGTATCAAAATTGAGAGCCCCTTCACCCCCCAGATACCTCTCACTCCATACTTCTCTCCCTGCTCGGCACACCCTCAGGTGAGCTACGTCTTGTTTGCAGAGCCTGTAGCCGTTTGCAGAGCCTGTGCGTATTTTAGAGTTCAGCTCTGTTTCAGCAATTTGTCCAGAGTGCCTATGCCTGATTTGTTCATTCTGCTTGGGTCACCTGAGCCTGTCCCTTGCTTCAAAGGCTGTCACCATTTTCAGAGACAGTCCTTGTGTGCAGAGTCTGAGGGTTTGCAGAACCTTTGTCTTGTCCACAAAGCCTGTGTCTGTCCTGAGCCTGGGTCTATTTTAGCGTCTGTCTTTTGCCAGAATCTAGATCTCTTTGAGCAGCCTATGTAATCTTCCTGGGTAGAAACTGTCTGCTTGCAGGATTTGTTCCCATGAGAGTTTATCACTATCTGGGGGTACCTGTGTCTGCCTGGGAGCACGTGCGTCTTGCTGCAGAAAACATCTCCATTTGCAGAGCCTACGCCTGCCTGCATCCTTAGTCCTGTGTCCCTGGGTACCTGGTCGCAGAGCCTGTCCCTGTTTCCAGAATATTACCTGTATCCTGAACTCATCCCTTTCTGTAAAGCCTGGCCCTGTGCAGAAACCTGGGGCTGTATACAGAAACTGGCCCTGTCTGAAGATCTTGCCGGTGTCTGGGGCATCTCTGTTTGTACACAAAGTAGTTTGCCTTGATAGCTCATTTCAGCGGCACTTGTCCCTCTCTGGAGAAGGCATCACTGCTAATAGAGCCTGTCCGTCTGCAGGCCTATGTGGACTTGTAAAAGGTCCCGCAAAAGGGCCGCATTCTGCAACCCACAGACTCTGCACACAAGGACTGTCTCTGAAAATGGTGACAGCCTCTGAAGCAAGGGACAGGCTCAGGTGACCCAAGCAGAATGAACAAATCAGGCATAGGCACTCTGGACAAATTGCTGAAACAGAGCTGAACTCTAAATGCGCACAGGCTCTGCAAATGGCTACAGGCTCTGCAAACAAGATGTAGCTCGCCTGAGGGTGTGCAGAGCAGGGAGAGAAGTATGGAGTGAGAGGTATCTGGGGGATGAAGGGGCTCTCTGCCTGCATAGCCTGTCTTTTATCAGAGCCTGAATCTCTTTGCAGAGATTTACCTAACCTAGTCCCGTCTCCCTGCATGCAGGATCTGAGTCCGTTTGCAGAGCCTATCCCTGTATGCAAAGCCTGACAAGGTCTATAGAGCTTTTGCTGGTTTTAGGAGACTGCCTGTCTGGAAAGTATTTCTTTGCCCGTGGATGCTGTCCCTGTTTGCGGATCCCTGCTTATCTATGTACCAGTCCATATTTGCAGAGTCTGCCCTCATGCAAATTAGGGTTTGTCTCCCATGCACATTTGCAGAGCCTTTCCCAGTCTGCAAAGCTCTGCAGGACCTGTGACTGTTTGTAGGGCCTTCGTCAGTGTCTAGAAACCTTGCTTGTTGGCCCAGCCTGCCTGATTTCTCTGGGAATAGTCTGTGTCCATATGCACAGGCTGACCTTGTACACGGAACTCATCTGTGTCCAGAGGACTTATGCCTGTTGGAGCACTAATGCCCACCTGGGTAGCCCATCCTTTTGTGGGGTGTCCTCATTAGTAAAGCGTTTACCTGTGGGGGAGACCTGCCCTGTCTTGAGTCTGTCCCTGTTTGTAGAGCCTCTCCTAGTCTTTGGATTTCAACCCTTTCTTTCCACATTGGCTTTCTCCATTCTCACTTCCCTTTTTTTAGGCTGAAAAAGCTGTCCCTGTTTGCAGAGCCTATAGCTGTTTGCAGAGCCTGTGTCTGTAGGCAGAGCCCTGTTCTATCCACACAGTCTGTCACTCTCTGCCGGTCCTATGCCTGAATGCATAGTCTATTCCTAGCTCTCTGTCTGGAAGACTTACGTTGCTTTGCAGCGCTCTTCTTGTGTGTGGAGCCTGTCTCTGTCTACAGGATTCAGTCCCATTTCAAAAGTCTGTCCCGCTTTGCCAAGTCTGTCCCTCTGTACAGTATCTATTCGTTTTAACAGAGCTTTGTCCATCTGCAGAGAGGTTCTGTGGCTCTGGAGACTAGCTCCATATCCAGGACCTATCACTGTCTACAGAGACGGGGCGTGACTGCAGATCCTGTAAAGCTAATCTCTAACCCCCTGTCTGTGTGCAGTGGTTGCCCGTGTTCAAAGCCCACCTCTGTCCACAGAACTCAAGAGCACAACCCCAGACAATCTAAGTCCCTGTTTACAAAGCCTCTGCATGCCAGTCTGCGGTGCCCACGCTGGTTTGGTGATGCTTGTCTGTTTGCAGAGCCTAAGCCTGTTAGCAGTGCCCACCTCGTTAAAGTCACATTCTGTGAGGAAGCTGCTTTGGAGAGCTGTAGGTGGGCAGGGTTCTTGCTTGGTTGACCTCCAGCCTGAAAACTCTGGCTCTCATTCTTTGTTCCCTCCCTCACCCCTGCCTGGCCAAGGATGGACACTGACGGAAGCCTCCCAACCATCGAGTGCCACAGGGATCTCCACATATGGATCATTGAGGTGAGGGCCACGACCGTTCACGGAGTTGACGGCAAAGAGAGGGTACAGGGTCCGGGCTAGGCCGCCCCCACTACCCCTGCAAGTCTCCTGAGCTGCCACCGGGTGCCCTCCTGTCCCAGGACCTGAAGATGGTGCCAGTACCTGAGAGGGCTTATGGGAACTTCTTCGAGGCCCACTGCTACATCGTCCTCCACGTGAGTCCCTTGGGGAGCCTGTCACAGGTGCCCTGGCCCAGGGCTCAGGAGTCTGGGTGCACAGGCAGAAGCTCCGTGCCCCTGGAGCCTCTTCACCACGCCCTCCCCCTTCACCATCTCCTGGGTCCACGGAGGCCACTGCCCAGTGCCCACCTGGTCCTCGGTGCATCCCTCACCCTCCTCTCCAAACCTGCCTTGGCCCTCCCAGGGTGCCCCTCAAGCCCTCCGCCCTAAGTACCTGCTCCCCACACACACAACTCGGCCCTAGGTCCCCCACAACCCCAAGGCCATGCAGGGGGCGTCCAGCGACCTGCACTATTGGGTGGGGAAGACAGCAGGCACGGAGGCGCAGGCGGCGGCGGAAGCCTTCGTGCAGCGCCTAGAAGAGGGGCTGGGCCGCTGGACCGTGCAGCACCGCGAGGCGCAGGACCACGAGTCTGACTGTTTCCGCAGCTACTTCCGCAGGGGAATCATGTGAGCGAGAAGACCTGGGGAAGGGGTGACCCAGGGCAGAGGGCGGCGTGGTGGGGTGGGTGCCGGGGCTGGCTCTGTCCCCATGTGCTAGAGCGTTGTTGAGATAAAATTCATGTACGATACAATTACCCACTTAAAAGTGCACAATTCTGTGGTTTTTCAGCATATTCACAGAGGTGTGCAACCATCACTCCAATTTTAGAACGTTTCGTCACCCCAAAAAGATACCTCATACCCTTTCAGCGTTCATTCCCCATTTCCCCCCAACACCATCCTCTCCGTGCTCTGGGCAACCACTAATCTACATTCTGTCTCTAGACTTGCCTAGTCTGGATATTTTATGTACGTGGAATTATACGACATGTGTCTTTTGTAACTGGCTTCTTTCCCTCAGCATCATGTTTTCAAGGTTCGTCAATGTTGCGGCATGTATCAGAATTTCGTTCCTTTTTATTGCCGAGTAATATTCCACTGTATGGCTAATATCACATTTTATTTATCCATTCATCAGCTAATGGCTATTTGGATTGTTTCTACCTTGGGGATATTAGGAACAATGTGGCAATGAACAGTCACGTACAAGTTTTTATGTAGACGTGTTTGCACTCCTCTTGCGTATATACCTCGGTGCAGATGCAAGTGTGGTTTTGAATTTTGCTTTATGTTATGGTGGCCTGTAGAAATATGTCTTTTGCTCTAAGTTTCTTCAAATAATTTTAAAATTAATGATTACAGTGGGTTTGGGTTGAACCCTGGGAAATTGATGACCATTTCAATTTTATAAGTTGAACCTAATATGAGCACATAGTGTATATGTAACAAATGCACACACAGATGCATGCACCTGCAGAAACACATGCTTCTCCCTATGTGTGTCCAAGTACATATGGGCATGCCTACACACACACGTGAATATACACGTCCACACATATACACGCTGTTGTCTGCATCCCGTGCAATGGCATCTGTACTCAGATACATGCACATACAGCTAAGCAGATATACATTATGCCCCACGTGTAGCACATGCATGCTAAGTCCCCCCAGGTGTACCCGTATGTGTACACACATGCATTCAATCTACTCACACTCATGGAATAAGCTGGCACGTGTTTATCTCCCAGTGTGAACACACATGTGCCTACATCAGATCAGCGCTCATGCCCTGTGCCTGTGGCAGCGTGTATTCTTGCATAGGTCCCTGTATTAGTCAGGGTTCTCTAGGGAAACAATCAACAGGAGATACAGGATGAGGTTTTATAAAATCCTCTCATGTGTACATGGGGATGCACAAGTCCAGGTTCCACAGGGAGGCTGCAAACCAGGGGCTCCAGTGAAGGTCCTTGATGAGTTTCCGGGAGATGCTGGCTGTCCAAAGACGAGCTGGGAAATTCTCTCTGAATGCTGAAATCACTTCCCCTTTTAAGGCATTCAGCTGATTGGATAAGGCGTCACTCATGGCTGACGGCAGTCTCCCAGGTTGATTGTAGATGTAATCAGCCATCTATGCAGTAAACTCGCCGATGACTAAAGTCCATAAATGTCCTTGTGTTGCACTCAGCCCAGTGCTTGCTTGACCAGACAACTGGGCACAGTTACCTGGCCGAGTTGACACCTGAGCCTCACCATCACAGGAGCCTGTTCCCTCTTCAGCTACAGGAAGGGAGGCCTGGCCTCCTGCCTCAAGCATGTGGAGACCAACATATACAGCATTCGGCGACTGCTGCACATCAAGGCGAGGAAGCACGTGTCTGCCACCGAGGTGAGGACCGCCAGGGACGCCACTGGATCCTGGACCTCTGGCCTCAGCTTGGACTGAGTGTGCCGAGAGTATCGGGAAGCGTGGAGGCCGCGGGTGCGGCAAGGGGGACCGCTACAGGGATCAAGGCCCCACCTCTGGTGCTGTTCTCCCAGCCCTCCCTGGTTTCCTCTCCTGCCTCATGGGCATATTGACAAGTTGGGGAGGCAAGGCAGACTAGGTGGCCCACTTGGGTGGTCTCCGTGAGCAGCACAATGGGGAAGCATGATGTGGGGGGGCGGGGGAGATGCAGTCTCACACACATTGTCACTGCCACCGTCGGCACACACTCCACCCTCATGGCCACTCTAGTCCATATGGTGCCTTCAGGCAAACTAGAACAGGGCGCCCCTCCTTCCACTGGTCGGGAAATGACCGTGAAACACTGACTTTGTTAGAACCAGGCATGTTGCTGCCGTGTGACGGGAAGTTGGTGTAATGCGTGTTCAGGTGTGTGATGCTACACTGTGAACAGTGGCCCTTGCATTCTGCACGATACACAGTCTCACACACTGTCTCACACAGATCCGGGAGCACGCATCCATCCCTGGTCACGCAGGGACGCCATGCGGCCCGAGTTTACCTGGTCCCCTGGAGTAATTATTTAGAGTGCCCCCTTTTGATAACTATTCCTATCCATAGGTATACACTGTCGCACCCCCCATGGGCACCCATACGCCGTCACCCATGAGTGCACACACTGGCCCCACATGTAGATACATGTACATGTACATGCACATCTACTCACACATGGATAGTAAGATTTAAAAACCATTGCATGCACGTGAGCTTGTACTCATGCACAGCTACATGCATGCAGAGCTCATGTTCAATAATGCACCCCGTGGGAAATGCAGCATTATCTGCAGTCACGCATGCCTAGAGTCCCACAGTCACACCTAAACCCGCTTGCACGTAGCTCCACGCACATGGAGAGAGGCCACAGTTCCCCCCCGGGCTGGGTGCTGGTGGTATGACACCCCATCTCCCTCCCTGGACCCCCTGGCTCTGGCAGGTGGAAGTCTCCTGGAAAAGCTTTAACAAGGACGACATCTTTCTGCTGGACCTAGGCAAGGTGATGATCCAGTGGAATGGGCCCAAGGCCAGCATTTCCGAGAAGGCACGGGTCAGTGTCTGCCCCAGGAATTAGGGGTGCAGGTCATTGGGATGGGGTGGTCTTCCCGGTTCCCATCCTCCAGGCACCCTGAGGGAGGGGGGCTTGGCTCAACTCCATACTCTGAGAAGCACCTATTAGGTGCCACTGGTGGTGCCCCTGGCTGCCACCTCCCTCCCCAGTCTCTGGGGGCTGGGCCATCTGAGGGGTGACTGCCAGGTCTCCTCCCGCAGGGGCTGGCCCTGACCTGCAGCCTCCGGGACAGGGAGCGTGGTGGTCGCGCAAAGGTTGGCGTGGTGGATGACGAGGTGCTGGCCGCTGACCTCATGCAGATCATGGAGGCTGTGCTGGGCAGCCGAGGGGGTAACCTGCAGGCTGCCACGCCCACCGCGAGAGTGAACCAGCTGCAGAAGGCGAATGTCCACCTCTATCAGTGAGCAGACTCGGGCTGGGTGGGGTGGCTGGATGTCCCAGGGAAGCATGATCATCATCACTGCAATGCCCAGCGTCTCTGTAAAGCCCTCCAGAAAAACGCCTGTGGGGTTCTGGGGCAGTCCGTGTGGGATCTTGGCCTGTCCTCTCTCCTGGTTGCCTTGCTGGGAGACTCGTGAATAGAGAAGGAGACTGAGGTCCAGAGAGGGCCAGGGAGCTCCTTGAGGAGCCATGGCAAGGCTGCAGTGAAGTCAGGAGCACACCTCAGGGCCCCAACCCCCAGGCCCTCTGCTTCTGGAGGGGTAGAGGGGGCTGGGGTGGAGCCAGATCAGAGGCCGACTGTGCTGTCCACACCTGGCTGCTCGTCCCCCAGTGTCTACGAGAATGGCAAGGACCTGGTGGTTCAGGAGCTGGCAACCCGCCCATTGACCAAGGACCTGCTGCAGGAGGAGGTGAGGCAGGCCTGGCCCCAGCTGCCCCCCTCCTCTCCACCCCACGACCCCAGCCCGGTCTGGACCCCCTCCTAGCAGCCCCACTCTTGCTCCCAGGTCTGCCACATCCTGGACCAGGGTGGCTTCAAGATCTACGTGTGGCAGGGGCGCATGTCCAGCCCCCAGGAGAAAAAGGCTGCCTTCAGTCGGGCTGTGGTGAGGCCCTGGAGCCCCAGAGAGGGACGTGGCGCTGCCCTGGGGTCTGAGAGGGGAAGCGGCCCTTGCCTGGTTTCAGACTCCCTGTTCTGGGGTCTGAAGGGAGGAGAGGCTCTGCCCTGGGAACCCTGTCTGAGAGAGGAGGATGTGACCCCCGGGGCCTAGGGGGAAGACAGCACTGCCCTATCTGAGGGAGGAGGCAGCTTGGCCAGGGGCCTGAGGGGGAGGAAAGCGCCCTCTCTGGGGAAATGAGGGGGGACGTGGCCTGCCTTGAGGTCTAAGGAAGGTACTGCACTGGGGGCCCCCTTCTTTCTGAGGGGGGAACCCAGGGCTCTGCCTGGGGTCTGAGGGGGGTTTAGGGCCAGCCCTTCCTGAAGCCCAGACGAAGGGGGACCCCACCTACCCTCAGGGCGCTCGGAGCAGTGGCAGTGAGGGGCACGAGCTCCCTCAGTTGACTCTGCTCTGGGCCCTGAGGCCCTGCAGCCTGTGCGGGAGGTCCCCAAGGGCTGGAGGGGGCAGCGGGCCCTGGGGGCCCGCACCTGACAGAGCCCCCCGCCCCAGGGCTTCATCCAGGCCAAGGGCTACCCAAACTACACCAACGTGGAGGTGGTGAACCATGGCGCCGAGTCGGTGGCGTTCAAGCAGCTCTTCCGGACGTGGTCTCGGGAGCCGGACAGGAACAAGAAGCTCTGCAGGATGGGTGAGCGCCGTGCGGGCGGGGTGAGCGGGCGGGGACAGGGACAGAGGGCGCCACTAAAGCCCGCGGCCCTCCCCCCATCCACAGGTCAGCTGATGCAGGTGAATCTGAACGTGGCCAAGCTGCACAACCAGCCCGAGCTAGCGGCCCAGCTCAGGATGGTGGACGACGGCTCTGGGAAGGTGGAGGTGAGGGGTGCTGGCCCTGCCAGGGGCAGGATGAGCACACGTCTTTGCCTATAGGCAGAGGCCATGTCTGCTGCCTAAAGTGGCCCAAGTGGCCCCAGGTGCATATCTGCACACACTCAGGAACACACACCTCCCCACTGCCCACTTTTTTTTTTTACCAGGAGGTCCCGGGGGTTGAACCCAGGTCCCTCCATATGGGAGACGGACACCCAAGCATTTGAGCCACATCCATCCCCCACTGCTCTCTCTTACACACAGTCATGCCTAATCATACACGGCCATGGCCACTCACTCACCTAACACCCCCAGGCACACAACCACACGGTTACACCCAGGCATTTATTCCCTGTTAACCTGTGGATGACACAACTGCACACAGGTTGTAACTTAGGCATGCTCACACCTTGTGATATTGCACGTAGTCACAGACACCCGGTCACACACAATCAGAGCCACCTACACACCTGCCAGTGTGTAATTGTGCCCTCTGCATCTCGCGCACACAGTCGCACAACCGTCAACCCACGGGGACAGACCAACGTAGACACACAGTTGCACACTGGGATCTGGGAGACGCCGGGCTTCAGAGCCACTTGCAGACTGTACAGGGCAGGGTTGCGCCCAGGCTTCTTGGGTGACTCCCGAGCTGGGCCCTTGATTCCTTTGGGCCTCAGTTTTTTTAATCTGTAAATGGGAGCAGATGCTGTGGTCCCAGGGGCCCCAAGTCTGGTGTAGGAATGCTGTGAAGGTGCAGGGCAGGAGTGCCAGGCCTCGGTGAGGGGGTCCCAGTTCTCCAGGTAGGTCAAGGTCAGAAAGAATCCCATTTCTCCCAGGCTTCCGCCTGCATTTGCCCCAGTATGGGTGGGCTGGGGCTGGGAGCTGGGAGAGACAGAGAGAAGAGGAGATGGGGTCAGGGAGATAAAGGGGGTAAATTAGGGGTCAGGGAAAGATGGGGTACACAGGAAGAGGCAGACAGGGGCATAGAAAGGGGGAGACAGGGAGGGAGGGCTCTGCACCCCAGCCTCCAAGCATGAAGGGAAGGAGGAAAGGCCTCCCAGCAGGTCTGTGCCACCCATGGGTGGTGTGTGGTCAGGACCTGCCCCTTCTGCCAAAGGCTGGACTGGGGGAGACCTTCAGGCCGTGTGGGCAGAGGCTGCCCAGTCATCGCGAGGTGCCACAGGTGGGCGTTACCTCCATATCACAACTCAGAAGGCTCTCTCTGCCAACATGAGGCAGAGCTGGCATTTGACCCGGGTCTGCCTGGCTCCAGAGCCCGAACTCTGCTGCCCACAGGTGCAAGAACTCATCCTGACCCAGGTGAGGAAGCGTTTTCCTCTCAGTCTTTGAATAGGCTTTGTTTTTTTAAGGGACACTTGAAAACCAAAAAGGGGGGGAGGGTATTGTTTTTTCCAAGAGCCTCTGAAGCCTGGCTGCACTGTCCCGGCCTCAACAGGGGGCAGCTGTGCCTGGGCCCAGGGCCAACCTCAGCAGCCCCTGGAGTCCTTGCCACTCGTCTAACCCAGGCACCACTCGCAAACTCGGCCTGAGAGCAGGCCGGCACAGGTGTGGTGGGCCCCACAGGGCCGTGGGGAGGAGGGTTACCTGCAGATCCTCGTACCAACCCAGCACAAAGCACAGGGTGGGTGCAGTGCTGGGGGGCGAGCCCCTGGCCCGAACAGGTGAGGACCGCCTTGGAGGTCGAGGAGCGCTCTCTGGCTGGGCGCAGGGTGGGCAGGCTGGTCCAGGTGGAGGAGCCACCTGCGCTCACCGGTGGGGCCTCTCTCCCCCTCCAGGTGTGGTGCATCCAGGACCTAGGCAGGCAGCCCGTGGACCCTGAGCATCATGCACAGCTGTGTTCGGGCAACTGCTACCTTGTCCTCTACACGTACCAGAAGCTTGGCCGTGTCCAGTACCTCCTGTACCTGTGGCAGGTGCGCTGGCCTGGCGGGGGGAGGGTGGCAGGCACCTCTAGCCCAAGAGCTGAGATGTGGCCCTCATCAACCCCACCTGCAGGGCCTCCAGGCCAGTCCAGACAAGGTCAAGGCCCTGAGCAGCCATGCCAAAGAGCTAGACCTCATGTGCCAGGGGGCCCTAGTGCAGGAGCACGTGCACATGGGCAGCGAGCCCCCCCACTTCCTCGCCATCTTCCAGGGCCAGCTGGTGGTCTTCCAGGTAGGGCCCGCCCTGCCGCCGCGGCCTCACACACACGCTCCGTGCCTCCCCTTCAGGCCTGGGGACCGGTTCGCCGACCTCTGGTTTCCTGGGGGCGGATCTGAAGCCCAGGGTCTCCCAGGGTGACCCCTGCCTGAGTTTCTTCCCCTGTTCCCCGGAGTCGGGCACCAAGCAGGGCCACAGGTGAGGAAGCTGCAGGAAAGGGGAGCCAGGGGTCACACAGCCCACATCCACGCCTGGGAAGCAGTGTGCTGACCTCTCGTTTAGAAAGGGCCTGGCTCTCTATCCTAGACTCCACACCAGAAGACGGTGGTGGCTTAAAGCCAGGGTCCCCTCATCCTTGAGAGCCTGAGGCCCAGCTCTCTCGTAGGGGGGCACTGAGCCCAGTGGGAAGGGGCAGCCAGCATCTGCCACGAGACTCTTCCGTGTACAAGGCACAGATAGCCATAACGCCAAGAGCACGGAGGTGCCTGCCCGTGCCTCATCCCTCAACTCCGGCGATATCTTCTTGGTGGTCACAGACAGCATCTGCTACCTCTGGTTTGGGAAGGTACCCCCAGCACTCTCCACTCAGGTCACAGCCGGGGGCGGGGGGACACTCCACGGGGGATGCCTGGAGGTTGCAGAGGCGAGGAAGGGCCACACAAATGTCCTCTCTGCACCCTGGGGGATGTTATAAAGTGACAGCTAGGCCTGGGAGTCCACGGGTCAGAGCCAGGCCAGGTACAAGCTGCCTCTCCCCCTTCCCCTCCTTCCTGACCCAAGCAGGAAACGTGTCCCTTCCCGAGCCTCTCGACAGAAAAGGGAGGCCTAGTCCAGTCTCCCAGAGTTCTTCCTCTGCGAATGACCCCCAAGCCTTTGGGTCCCCCACCCCTTGCTGGGGACCTGTGATTTCAGAGCTGGTTCCCTACTCACCCATTGCTCAGATGGGGACACTGAGGCCTGGAAGGGGGAGGAAGAGAGATCCCTGGCTCCTGGTGCCCCTCCATCAGCTTGTGCCCTCTGTCACTCAGGCCAGGGTCCCACAGGCCATATGGGGATGGGGGGGGTGCGCCCGGAGGTGAAGACCCTCCCCTTCAGGGCCTCCTCTGCGCTTTGCCGGCCAGGGCTGCAGCGGTGACCAGCGTGAGATGGCGCGGATCGTTACCACGGCCGTCTCCAGGAGGAACAAGGAAACAGTGCTGGAGGGCCAGGAGCCTCTGTGCTTCTGGGAGGCCCTGGGGGGCAGGGCCCCCTACTCCAGCCACAAGAGGTAATGGGTGGAAGCAGGGAGTTTCCCTTACCCAGAGAAAGGAATTGCTGCCCTGAGTGACTACTTAAGGGACACACAGAGAGCTTGAGAGGCAGGACTAGAACCCCCGACTTCGGTTCACCTCCAGGGGCTC
>JAKSZT010053846.1:5518980-5547591 GCA_026826555.1 Tolypeutes matacus
AGGCTGAGGAGAGCCGGGGCAGTGGCGCCCTCTGTTTGCCGGATCTGCTCCCTGCATCGCCCCAGTCCTGGACCATCACACTGGTGGCGGGATGCTTGCCCTCTAAGGGGACACCTGCCATTCCCCAATCACACAGCGCCCAGGGGTCGTTTGTGCCCAGGGTGTGCTTCTACAGCGTAATACGAGGTGTATGGAGTGGGCAAGAACTGGTGTATTCAGTGGGAGGGGGTGTAGGAGGGGTGGGACAGAATGAGGTCTTAAAGGGAGGGGGAGCTGACTCCCAGGCCGCTCTTTGTGTGTCTGTGGGGCCCGGGGTATTCACAGGACTCCCTCCCCCAAGTCTCCTAAGCTTAGTCCCTCTCTCCCAGCCGAGCCTTCCTCCTCCCCTGCAGAGGTGCCCAGGGGCTTCCTCCATCCCAGGCAGGGCTGGGCTCCAGCTCAGGTGCTCCTCCCTAAGCCAGCAGTCCCCTTCCCCAGTGTCCACTCCTGGGAAGTTCTAGCCTTGTCATAGCTGGCTAGAGCCAAATAGCTGCCCAATCTGCTTTTCCCACTAACAGAAGGGGACACTGAGGCCCGGAGAGGGGCACCTGAAGTCAATTGTGGGGTGGGTGGAGCTAGGAGGAGGACCCATACCCAGGAGGGGTTGCTGCCCAGCCCGCGGGGTCACCTCTGCCGAGGGCCAGCTCGGCTCAGGCTGGTGAGAGGCACGAGCGCCCTGCTCCCCTCACGGCCCTGCTGCCTGCCCTGGCCAGGCTCCCTGATGAGGTCTGCGGTTTCCAGCCACGGCTGTTTGAGTGCTCCAGCCAGGTGGGCTGCCTGGTCCTCACGGAAATAGTATTCTTCAGCCAAGAGGACTTGAACAAGTATGACATCATGCTGCTGGACACCTGGGAGGAGGTAAGGCCTGCCTGGCTGGGGCAGGAGCCAGGGTGGGTCTGTATTTGTGCGTCCAGTGCCCGGGCGTGAGTGTGCGGGTGGGTCCAGCCATGAGGACTCTGTGGGCGAGTCTGTGTGACTGTGTGTGGCCAGCTGTGTCACCGTGGAGTGCTGTGACCGGGTGTGTGGTTGTGTGACTGGACGTGTGGCCGTCGATGAGTCTCTGTCACTGTGTGTATGTGAGGCTGCAGGAGAGTATGCCTGTGTGCTTGGAGCGTGTGTGATTTTTGCCATTTCTGCACAACTTTGTGTGCTTTGTGATGGTGTGTGGGACCTCAGGTGACTGCCCTTGGCTGCCTGTGTGTCCATGTCATGTGAGTGACTGCCGAGTTGAACGATGGTGTGACTGACCACGTATGTATGTTATGGGGTGGGGGGGGTGGGGGATATCATACTGAGTAGCTGTGCGTTTGCCCTTGTGTAAATAAATGATCAAGTAATTGGCTGTGACTGGCAGTGTAGTGACACTGTGTGTGTGTGTGTGAGAGAGGCTATGTGACTTGCTCACTGTAGGTGTGAGTATGTTTGTTTTTTAAGATTTATTTCTGCCCCCCTCGTCGTTTGTGCTCACTGTCTGCTCTATGTGCTCTCTGTGTCTGCTCGTTGTCTTGTCCTTTTTTTTTTTTTTTTTTTTTTTAAGGAGGCACCGGGAACTGAATCCAGGACCTCCCATGTGGGAGGAAGACGCCCAATGGCTTAAGCCACCTCTGCTCCCTGCTTGTTGTGTCTCATTGTGTTTTTCCTCGTTGCGTCTCCTCGTTGCGTCATCTCGTTGCATTGGCTCACTGTGCCAGCCCGTCATGTCAGCTCGCTGTCTTGCTTGTCTTCCTTAGGAGGCACCGGGAACCGAACCCGGGACCTCCTGTGTCGTAGGCGGGTGCCCAACTGCTTGAGCCACATTCGCTTCCCTGAGTGATTGTATTTGTGTGACTGTAATGCAGCCGTTTTTTCGGGTTTTTCAGGCTATGTGGAGTTGGCTGGGAGTGTGTGACTGTGTGAGTGTGATTGTGTTTATGCATTCCACGTATGGCTCTTCACCTGGGGGTGATAGTGTGGGACAGTGTGATTTACTGTCTGCTTCTGCGGTGGTGGAGGTTGGTGTGTCTGTGCAGCTGCGTGATGTGTGTGTCCCC
Source organism: Tolypeutes matacus (assembly GCA_026826555.1). Classification (NCBI taxonomy): domain Eukaryota; kingdom Metazoa; phylum Chordata; class Mammalia; order Cingulata; family Chlamyphoridae; genus Tolypeutes; species Tolypeutes matacus. The sequence continues at coordinate 5,521,050 of JAKSZT010053846.1, forward strand.
GTTGTCGTGCGAGTGTGGGGCTGTGTCTGTGACTGTGTGTGAATGTGGCGATGAGGCTTGTGGGCTCCCCAGCCCACTCAGAGTAAAAGCTGAGTCCTCACTATGGCCCCAAGGCCCTGCCTGACCTGGCTGGTCCCCGCGCTCCTGCCAGATTTCTTCCCACTCTCAGCCACAGTGGTCAACCTGTTGTTCCCGAACCTTCCCGGCTCACTCCCACCTCGGGCCTTTGCACTGGTTGTTTCCTCTGGTTAGAACACGTTCCCCCCAGACATACACACGATTTGCTCCCTCATGCTCAGATCTTTACTCCACTGTCATCTTCTCAGGAAGGTCCTTCCTGGCCCGAATTTAAAATGGCAATATGTCCCACCACCACCGCCCTCCTTATCCCAGCCTTACTCTTCTGCATCCGACATACTACGTATTTTTCGTAGTTATAGGCTCACTTTTCTGTCTTCCCCCCAATAAAATGAAAGCCCTACAGGGACAGGGATTTTTGTCTATTTGTTTTTCACTGCTGTGTCCCCACTGTCTAGAACAGTGTCTGGCATAGAGTAAATGCTCAATTAACATTTGAGCACATAAGTGCTCAAAATAAGTCCGCACAGTGGCGTGGGCGCGGAGTCCTGCAGCGTGCATCTGGTTGGCTGGAGCTGTGCGTGGGGAGGGGGATGGTTCTGAGACCATCTGATGGGACAGGGGTGGGGAGGAGGTGGCCAGCTCTGGCGGCTCCTCCATCCCCTGCTCTGTGGCCCAGATCTTCCTGTGGCTCGGGGAAGCTGCCCACGAGGGGAAGGAGGAGGCCGTGACTTGGGGGCGGGACTACCTGAGGACCCATCCGGCAGGGAGGAGCCCAGCCATGCCCATCGTGCTGGTCAAGCAAGGCCATGAGCCCCCCACCTTCACTGGATGGTTCCTGTCTTGGGACCCCTACAAGTGGACCGTGAGGCCTGAAACCCCCGCCCCCCACCCACCCCATCCTGGGAAGAGAGGGGAGGAGACACTGCCCTGCCTGGGGGCCCCCAGTGGGGGTGGGGGAGACCTGGCCTCATCCTCAGGCCCCCTCCTGGGTCCCATTAGTGCCCCCCCTTCCTGTCCTCCCCTGATACTTGCCCTGATTTTTGTCCCCCAGAACAGCCAGTCTGATGTGGAAGTGGTAGAGAACAGCATGGAAGAAGTGTCTGCCATCTCCAGGATTACAGCGGTGATTATTAGGGCCTGCCAGGCTTCCCCCCCACAGCTGGCCGTGCATCCGGGAGCGGGTGCAATTGGGGCCCGGGGGCCAGTAGGTTCAGTGTGACCCCTCCCCCCGGGGGCTGCTCGTCCCTCTGTCTTCCCCAGCCTAAGGCTCCTCTCTGGGCAGGAAGTCAACAACTTCCAGCTGTCCCACTGGCCGGGTGACAGCAGGACGGGCCCCTTGGCCTTGCAGGCCCTCCAGGGCTCCCAGGACGGCTCAGAGAGTGAACTGGAGCTGGGCCCCAAGGTAGGGGGCAGTAGTGCCAGCACCAGCACCAGCAGCTACTACAGCAGTACTAGCTCCGTCATCAACGGCGGGCTTCCCCGGGAGCAGCTGATGCACCAGGCTGCGGAGGACCTGCCAGAGGGCGTGGACCCCGCCCGCAAGGAGGTGGGTGCCCGAGCCCCGCTGCGCTGCCCGAGGCGCGGCCCACAGCCAGTGGGGTTTCGGGCAATGGGCAGCGTGCCTGGGGGGGCTAGGGGGGTAGCAGGCGGGCAGATGCAGGAGACTCGAGCCCCAGGATGACAGCTCCGGCTGGGACAGGATTTGGGGCTCAGATGACACCTCTCCCTGCATCCTTCCCCCACCCCACCCCAGTTCTATCTCTCAGACTCTGACTTCCAAGATATCTTTGGGAAGTCCAAGGAGAAATTTTACAGCATGGCCAAGTGGAGGCAGCAGCAGGAGAAAAAGCAGCTCGGCTTTTTCTGAAGCGAGGCTGCCTCCCCTGCCAGTGTCACCCACACAGCCAAGACCCCTGCCAGAACCTACACAGACCTGAGCCCCTGGGGAGACCCTGCTCACAACCCCCCCACCCAGAGGCTACTGGGTCCCCCCGCCTTTTTCAATAAAAGCTTGTGGCCCACACAAGGTGTGGTATGTGTGGTTTCCAGCCGAGATCACTCAGTGGGGCCACGCCTTGAGGGACAGGGTCTCCAGGGCTGGGGTGGTCTGTGCCATCCAGAGAAGGACAGGACTGAGCTCTCTGTACCCTCCTCCATGGAGGGGTTTGTTTCTTGCTAGTCCCTCCTGCCCACGGACTACAGTGTAGGAAGGTGGAGGGTGAGGTATCGGGAGCCTAGTGCTCTAACACACACACAAACGCACACACACAACACACTCCGCAGGGAATTTTTTGGCATCCAAGTGAAAAGATCACACAGCTTAGTCTGCTCGTGATTTTTATTAAAAACCCTCGACCCAGGGCTGGCCAGAGGGCAGAGAGGGCTGCAGTGTGTTCCTAACGGAATTGAGGACTGGTTCCGGGGACAGACTGGCTCCTGGGACCCCGCAGAGGCAGCACAGACCATGTGTTAGAGCTGCAGGCAGTCCAGGGGCCTCTAGCTCGGAGCGAGAGGGTCAGTGGCAGCAGCCACAGCAGCCCTGTCCCCAGGTACGGAGAGAGGGCCTGGTCTGCTTGGGCCAGCCCCCACCAGGCTTTCCAAGCCTAGTCCTGGAGGGACACCTTCACAAAGAGGGTAGCTGATGGATGCTGGTCTCCATTCTTGGACAAGAGGTGGATGTGGCGGTATCCTGGTGGGCAGGCCACGAGGTGGAGCAGCAAGGAGCATGCAGAGAGAGTTCTGGTCACTCGGGAAGGGTGCTTCAAGAGCCAGCCAGCTCCCCGCACCCTGGCCACCCCCGTCCTTCGACACTCACCCTGCTTGAGGCTGCTTAAGGGGATGGTGCTCTGGCCAATGAAGTCGTTCTTGGAGGAGGAGTCATAATCCTCCACCAGGAAGCGGACAAGGGCAAGCTCCGGCACAACCACCTCGAACTCAAACCCAACGTCCCACGCTGGGTTGAAACCTAGGGGTACAGGGACCATGTCAACAGCAAGGACATTGGCTCTGATGGCTGGGCCCACCCCAGGTCCGACACATACCATTATTTGTGACTACAGGGGTCTGGCGGCTGTCCACATCCCGGGTCACGCCATAGATCTCCACTGTCACCTTGGGGTCCACAATTGAATTCTTGTTCTTGTTGACTTTCGGCAGCTGCTGCCCCGAGATGACCTGAGCAAAGGCAGGGGACAATTAAGTCTGCAGAAATGGTATTGAGCGGGCAGGGAGGCCCAAGGGCACCTGTCCCTCCTGTGTCCCGCCATACCCTGATGTTGAGCCGCTTCCGAGCCCACCAGGGCCCCTGAGCAAGGGCACATGGGTTGAAGGTGGAGTTAGGGTCTCGCAAGAAGGCAGGCTTCAGCACGTACCCGCAGGCCCCGTTGTCCTGGAAGCGGCCCTGGTACAAGTCCATCTCCAGCCCAGGTGTCTGGAAGTTCAGAGCCACTGCAGGCGAGAGAGGACAGACGCAGGCTGTGAGGTGGCCTCGGAGGCTCTTGAGCCCAGCCTGCTCAAGGGACACTGAGATCTAGAGTCACATGGTGAGGCAGAAGCAGGGTCCGGCATTGCTCTGGTGCCTTCCGCCTCAACTGACCCACCACGCTAATCACACATTCAACTTCTGATGTCAGAATTCAAAGGGCCGCCGTGCCCATGTCAGGATTTCTGACTCCATGACTCGCTGGTGGGGGGATATTTCCACACTGAGGTGCCTGGACACTAGCCCCAGTTGGACCAGATCTCCCACTGCTTGGCCTCTGAGGCTTCAGGCCCCTGCCTTCAGGGCCGAAACCCTCATCCGGGCCTCCTCCCAGCCCCAGCCCCCCCATACCGATCTGGCAGCCCCCGTTCCACATCTCCACGGGGCTGTAGTTGGACGAGTCTGATCTCCAGCCAGCAGGGTAGATCCTGCTCAGGTGCTCCACGTTGTGGCGGACAAAGCTGTCTCCTGAACGGGGGCGGGGGGGGGGGGGGGGTGAGCTAGTCAGAGGTGGAGGCCTCCTGGTGTGGCCCTAGCCCCTCCCAGCCAGTTCTGTCTGGCAACCCTGGGAGACGTCCAGCCCAGATGGTCAGACAGATGGACAGCAACCTTGGGACAGACGGCAGGGGCTCACCTGATTCGAGGAGCAGTCGGAGGGCACGGTTCTCAGAGAATGACGCCATCTCGTAGAAGGCCTGCTCAGGGGTGCCAGGGCTGGAGAAGCCCCCAAAGTGGACGCTCTTGCAGTAAATGACCATGTCGGAGAGCTCCTTCACTAGCCTGAGCTTGTCCTCCTGGGGGCCACGGGGAGGCCCCGATTAGAGCCAGAGGTTGGGGCAGGGTGGGCACTGAGTGCCAGAAACCCAGAGACAGAGAGAAGGAGACAGACAGAGAGGAGCAGAGGGTCTGAGTGGCAGCCACAGAGAACTCAGACAAGGCGCACATCCCATGGGGTAGTGGTGGAATGATGACGGGAGAGGGCCCCAGGGCTGCCCCACCCCCACAGCTCCCTCTCAAACCCTGGATTTGTTCTGCACGCGGCTCCTCACTGCCTCGTCCTCCATCTCAGCAGCCTCGTCCTCGTCTAACACGACAGTGGCCTCAGGACGGCCCTCCCCGCCAGGGGGCAGGAGCCCCCCAAGCTTCTTCCCCTTGAGCAGGATCTTCCCTTTCAGTTGCTAGGGACACAGAGGCAACTGCTCTGACCCACCTGGCCGCCAGTCACTGTTCCCTGCCCTCTTCTCTGGGTGCCCCCATCCCTACCACCTACCTCGGGGGAGGGCAAGCTGGCAGTGACCCCGTCCAGAGGCTGGTCCAGCAGCATGGCGCCCAGGATGGCGCGCAGGTGTCGTGCCATCACGCGCTGCTGCTCTAGGCTGCAGTGATTCTCCAGGGACAGGATAACGGGGTAGGAGGACACCTGGAGGTCCCCAAGGGTCCATTAGGGTTGGACACCCCTAAAATCCCCCACTCTCCACCCTCCACCCGCGGGGCACACCTACCTTGAACGCATAGTCCCGGATGGCTCTGAGCACGTCGCAGAAAAGGATCTTGGAGGTCAAAGTGTAGCCGTGGTAGATGATGGGTTCCTGGTTGGGCCCGTCCCAGCAGTCGAGCTCCAGGCAGCGGCAGCCTTTGCACAGTGCCCTGTGGCAAGGAGGTGGCTAGGACCCTCCGGGCGTCCGCCGGGCCCCACCCCCAAACTTGGGCCCCCAGCCCCGGGTCCCCACCGGATGTAGGCTTCGGTGCTGCTTGGCCCGGTGAGCTGGTCCTCCAGCAGGTAAGTGTTGTGTGAGGAGGACACCAGGTAGTGGCTGAGCGGCTGGCCCATGTCCTGGTAGACTCGCCGGTGCGCCAGGCTGAAGGCGCTGCCGTCCGCCGACAGCAGGAACATGAGAAAGCCGTCCTTGGTCATCTGCCGCTGCGCCTTGGCTGGGAGGGAGGAGGCCCCCGCAGGGCCCGTCAGAGTCCCAGGGCCTGAAGCCCCCTGCTCCTGAGCTGATTCAGAACATGCCAAGATTCCCTGAGGGCAGAGCCTCCTCTGCTCCTGCTCTGTGCCCCCAGGCTGGGGCGCCCTCCAGGGGCCCTGCCCTGTCACTTCTCAGAGATGGGCCCAGGATGAACAAAGAAGGAAGAAAAGTGCTTTTCCTGCCACTCCCTCTGTATTTATTGAAGGTCCTCAAAATCCCCTAGAGGGAGAACCAAGATGGAAACTGAGGGCTAGAGAGAGGAGTGACGCTGGAGCCTTGTCTCCCATCCGCCTCTTTTCATGACGGCTGGCTGAGGTACTGCCCCACCCCCATTCCCTCCAGCGCCTTCTCAAGCCTCAGTTTCCCCAAGGGTTCTGCAGGCCCAGGCCAGGCCCTCACCAGTCTCGCTGGGCTCATAGCGCTCAATAAGGGAGAGGGCCAGCGCAGGCCCTGCCCCCTCCTCCCGCTGCTCATGCTGCAGGAAAGTCACCAGCTGATCCACTGACAGGGTCTCCCCAGAGCCTGCGGCCTCTGCAAAGATGAGGTCGATCTCCTCTCGCTGGGTCAGCATCTTGTAGAAGACCTCAATCTCTTCGTCCTCCAGGGAGTCTGTCTGGGAGCGGTCGCATTCCTGGGAAGCCAGCACAGCCGGGTGGGTGGGGCTCAGGGCAGGCCTTGGGCCAGGGTCCAGGACCCCACTGCCACATGGACCCAGCACCTCATTTCCAGTCTCACCCTGAAGATCTTCCGGGCATAGCTGTCATCTATCTGGATGTTGAGCTCCTTCAGGAAGTTCTGCAGCTCCTTGAAGCTCATTTTGTTGTCCTTGTTTTTGTCAGCCTTTCGCAGGCAGGAGTGGATCCAGCTGGGCCAGAAGTAAGGAAAGAACCAAAAAGTGCTAGTGCTCCTTGAGGCCCCAGCCTGAGCCACGGCTCTGGGCACTGTGCTGAGGCCACCTGCTGCACACGGCTCCGTGCAGGCCTGGCTTTTTGCACACCTATGTTTCAGGGACCAGACCTGGTAATCTCTTTGGAAGAAAATGTTACATCCTATTAAAAGGTCTTTTTCTATTTGCCGGCTGGGAGACCTTTCAAATTTTTGAAGATGATTCTCATTATAAAAGGGCTCACTGGAGAAATTTCAGAAAATACAGAAAAGTAAAGCAACAAATCCCCCTCTAGTCCTACCACTCAGCATTAACATTTTGAGGTATGTCCTTCTGGTTTTCAATATATGATATTTAGCCAACTAGAGTAAACCATCGGAGGCTCACTTTATACAAAACAGTGGGTTTCCAGCCACTGATCAGAAGGTGGGACCATCCGTGCACGGGTGCTCCACCAGGCCCCACACGTGGGTGCACCCCCCAGGACCCATGAGCGGGTGCGCCGCCAGGTCCTGCCGAGCCACGCAGAGAGATGATGACGTAACAGGAGAGTGACACAAGGGAGAGCCAAGACGAGACACGCCGAAAAACCAGGAACTAAGGCGGCGCAGGCGGTAGGAAGCCTCTCTCCCCCATCGGAGGTTCCGAGGATCGAATCCCAATGAAGACAGGAGGAGAAGGATGAGTAGAGAGGGCAGGAAACAGACACAGAGAATTGCCCAGCGAATGGACACAGAAACAGCAAAAACGGAGAGGGGGGAGGGGGGAAATGGATAAAAGTAAGTAAGTAAATAAATAAATCTTTTTTTAAAAAGTATAGGGGAGGGAGGCGGCTGTGGCTCCATCAGTGGGGCTCCCGTTTGCCACATGGGGGGCCCTGGGTTCGGTTCCCGGGGCCTCCTGGTGGGGTCGGGCCCGCCCGCACGGCGTGGTTGGCTGGCCCAGTGAGCGCGGGCAGCGGGGGGGGGATAGATAAATAAATAAATAAAATCTTTAAAAAAATAAAAATAAAAATAAAAATAAAAAAAATAAAAAGTATAGGGGAGTAAGATATGGATTAGAGTTAGTAGTAATACTTTGACGATGCTCTTTTATAATTTGTTAACAAATGTTTCACAACAGTGCAAAGTATTTGTGGTGGGGTGATGTGTGGGAGCCCTGTATGATGTTATGCATGTTTGTTTTGTAAGTTCACAATGTTTACGAAACACGTATTGTTTATGTATGTTCATGTATGAATGATATACTTCAATAAATTGTTTTTAAAATGAAAACAAAAACAAAACAAAAAAGATTTAATTAAGAAGGAAATAGTAAGATGACCCTAATGATTACATTTGCAAAGGAGATAAACTGACCTTGTGCAAACATTACTAGCAATCAGAGACGTTAAATTTTTGAAAAGTGAGATGTAAATTTCTTACTCTATAAAATTCGCCATTAAAAGGTATATGAGGGAGGCGGCTGTGGCTCAATCAGTGGGGCTCCCGTTTACCATATGGGGGGCCCCGGGTTCGGTTCCCGGGGGCCTCCTGGTGAAGGCAAGCCCGCCCGCACAGTGTGGTTGGCTGACCTGGCGAGCACAAGCAGCAAGGGGGGGATAAATGAATAAATAAATAAAATCTTAAAAAAAAAAAAAAAAAGGTATATGATACTCAGGACAAGTAAGTGTGGGGTGAAATGGACTTGCTCATCCATCACTTGGGGAAGGTAACTTGGTACAAGCTTTAAGGAAAGTGACCTAGGGATAAAGTTTTAAACTGTTTATATCAGTTAACTCAGTAATTCTACTCCTAGGAATCTGTTGGTAAGGAAATACTCCTGGACACAGAAAAGGTTTTATGCACATAAACATGCTTTGCTGTGTTATTGTACTAATGAAAGACTGAACATAACTTAAAATGTTCAATACTGAAAGAATGCATCACTGTTTTATGGTACATCCGTTCAGTAGAATGTTATACAGTCTTTAAAACTGTTTCTGGAGTCTTTACTAACACAGGGAAATAATTATGATATAGCGTTATACAGAAAATGGCTACAAATGTGTGATCTCTGCAAATGAAGGCAAATGCATCATTAGGCGAATTGAAATACAGGAAAAAATGTTAGGAGGAGAAGGACCCAAATATCAACTGTTTCTTGAAAAGAAGTATCTTGGGTGCCTTTAGAATTTCATTCTACCATCTCACTTTGGAATGATGGAAATGTTTGGGAACTAGATAGAAGTAATGGTTGCCGACATTGTAGATACACTAAATGCCACTAGGGAGGCGGCTGTGGCTCAATCAGTGGGGCTACCGTTTACCATATGGGAGGCCCCAATAAATAAATAAAATAAAAATAAAAATAAATGCCATTTGAATTGTTCACTTTAAAATGGTGAATCTCACCTCAATACGTTTTTTAATTTAAAAAAAGCATTAACAAACAGCCTTAAAAAAAAAAAAAAAAACAAGAGCTAGAGCTGCTTCCACCCTATTCTGTGTGTACCAGAAGCCTGAGCACTTTGAACCACAGGCCAGTGTGGTGTGAGGCAACTGGCTTTGTGCAGTAAATCAGTTTTCGAAGCTCACAGGCTGGCCTACACACCAGGACTGGGGAGAACTTTATCACTCCCATAAGAATGGCACAGGGAGGGAGCAGAGGTGGCTCAAGCCATTGGGTACTCCCTGCCACATGGGAGGTCCCAGGTTCGGTTCCCTGTGCCTCCTAAAAAAAAAAAAAAAAAAAAAAAAGATGAGCATACAAGGAACAGACACAAGAGAGCAGACAGTGAGTGCAAACAACGAGGAGGAGGGGAGAAATAAATAAATTAAATCTTTAAAAAAAAAAAAAAAGAATGGCACAGGGAGTACCATGGGCGCCCCAAAATTCCCAGAGGGGGGAAAAATGTAATAACTCTAGAAAGAGTGAAGAAAACGGCCACTACTAGGTCCCCCCATGCTCCCCCTTCAGCCTGCCCCAGCCTCCCAACTCCACGCTGGTTGCAGAGGGAGGAAGAGGGGACCTCGGGGTGTCTGTGTGGCTGTCTGGTCCTTGGGTCCCTGGGCAGAGCAGGCCAAAGAGGGCTCCCGGGACCTCCCCTGCTTCCCTGCCCGTGTGCACAGGATACTGCTGCAGCTTCTGCCGCTGGTCCATGGAGCCCGAGTGATGGATGATCTTGCGCAGGCCCTGCACCCAGTGCCGCGCGTCGTCAGGGGACGAGGCGATAAGGTCCAGGGTGTTGCGCTGGTCCTTGAAGATGATGGAGAAGCAGCGGTCCTCGGGCACGTCCCGGGCATACTTCTCCAGGCCCTCAGTGCGGTGTCCCTGCCGCACCTCCAGAATGTCCTCGATGGAGACTGCGAGCAGGGGCAGGGGCGGGCCGTGACTGGCCAATCCCAGCCCCTGACACTGGGGGGGCCGCAGAGCGGAGAGATACAGAGGCAGGGTGGGCGCTCAGAGGTCCTCATAGACAGGGGCAGGAGGGCAGGGTGGGACATGGAGGGAGGACGAGACTGGGGTGGGCGTAGAGTGGGCAGAGTGGCGAGGCACAGGGAGAGACTCAGCGCGAGGAACACCTGGGACCACCAAGCCTGCTGTCTCAGAGGCGGGAGGGGAGCAGGGGCCCTGGGAGAGGGCTGGGGTAGGGCTCTTAGAGGGAGATAGGGAGAGATGGTTCTGGAGCTTGGGGCCCGTGGCAGAGAGGGGGTCACACTTGACTCTGGGCCTGTCCCCGCCTCACTCAGCCAGGAGTACCCTCAGGCCCCTCTCCTGTCCGCTCAGGAAACTGGGACCAGCCTTAGCCAGCCCTTTGGAGGCGGAGGGAGAAGTGCCCTGCCCTGCATGTGTCTCAGGGAGGCCCTTGGGGGTCTGAGAGATGATTTCCCCCCCCTGGGAGCCTGGGGGAGGACCCTCCCAGCACAGCACAGCCTTCCAAGCTTCAGGGAGAGGCAAGGCCCTGCCTGCACCCAAGCCCCTGTGTGCCCTCCATGGCGGGGAGCCCCAGCCAGGGTCATTCTGGGCCTCCCACCCCCATCCTGAGCCACCCTCATCCATCAGGCCCGACTGAAAGCCTCCTGTCCCTTCCTGTGCCCACCCCCACCCGAGCATGTACCCAGCAGGCTCTGACAAGCAGGACACGCGAGCCCCCTGGGGCCATCTGGGGTGCAGAGGCTATTCCCACTTAATCCCTCTGCCCGCAGCCTCCTGCACCCCGCAATGCCTCCACACCAGCCACAGCCACAGCTGACCCAGGCTGGACACAAAAACGGGAAGCCTGAGACACACGGTCCCCCAGGGCAGCACCCCTACCCGGGAGAAAGTCCAGATGCCTTCACTGCTGATAATACCTTGTCGGCCTCTGGGAACCAGAGCCCACGGGGGTGGAGGGCAGGATGGAGACAGATTTAGAGAGCAGGAAGCAGAGCCAAGGGAGATCTGGAGGGGGGGCAGCTCCAGTCCTCCCTCCCTGGTCTCTCTGCGCCTCTCCAGGTGTCAGGGAAAACCGTCTCACTGCCCACCCAGAGAAGGGGAGCAGCCAGCGGGCTCAATCCAGGACCTGCCTCGGCTGCCCTTTCTGGCCATGCTGGCAGACCCCATGCTCCTTTCCTGAGTACACCTGGCTCCCCGACCCTGGGCCAGGCACCCTTGAGACCTCCCCTCTCAGGGTTCAGGCCCTTTAGCCTGCCACTCCTGCTTCCTCCTCCTCCTCACCTCTGTACATCTGCTCACCCTGAGTCTTGGTTCTGGAAAGTTCTTCCTGCCCTTTGCTCACAGTGTGAAGCTCTCACCTCACCAGCCCAAATGAAGGTTCCTGCAGGCAAAGCCTGGGTCTCCCCCTCCTCTATATGGCCCCATGCACAACCCCTACTAAATGACACACGCTGGGGAACCATGCATAGTGGTGAGTGGGCTCAAGAGAAGCCCTGGGACTCAGCGTCTAAGCTGCCCCGTTCCCACTGGGCCCCCACCCACCAGCATCAGGGCCAGCCCACCAGCACGTCACAGGAAACCCCCTATCAGGGCAGGAGCCCTACAAAGGAGCCTGGCTGGCGCCACAGAGAGCCGAGGTCAGGCAGTCGCTCCTGCACTTAGGTGGGGGTGGGCTGGGCTGGGGCAGACACAGGCTCGGCGTGGCTTACTCAGAGGGCCTCAGGCCCCCCAGCCCCTCAGACCCTGCCCAGCCCTGCTCAGAAACCTTTCAGGGCCACAGCCCCAAGGACCCCACGCCACCCCCTTTCCCTACCCTACCCTGCTGCTGTCCTACCTCACCTCTGGCCCCCTCCACAGGCCACACACAGGCGAGCCATTCCTTCTCTTTGTCCCCAGCATCCTGACACTTGGCCGATGATGCGTGCTGGGTCAAATGCCCCCCTCGGGGCACTCACTGGGGGACATGCTCAGTAAGCAGACCCTCCCTTTCTCTATGCCTCCCTCCCACCTGTGGTTTGTCAGCTGTGTCTGGTCTCATCCAGGGCTGACCCTGCCTCCCCCAAGCCAGGGATTGCCAGGGTTCCGAGCTGCAGTGAAATCCAGGGTGTAACGATCTCCTGCAAGTAGCTATCAGCCACGTGTGGCTATTTAAATACAAATTAATTAAAATTGAAAATTCAGTCTCTCCATCAGACTAGCTGCATTTCAGATGGTCAGTAGCCACAGGGGGCTGTGGGTACCATATTGGAAGGCACAGATATAGAACGTTTCCACCATCACAGAAAGTTCTTTTGGACCGCATTGGTCTAAATTTTTCCCATCAAGTAAAGGTGCAGAGATATGGGAGAGGAACTGCTTGTTCTACAGGAGCTTTAGGAATTCTTGCCTTAAAGGGCAGAAGTTGGCAGAGCTTTCTTTCCCAGGCCTTGCAGGAGGCGCTCTCCATTGGCAGGCCCTAGCCTTGGACTCCTGGGCCTTTTCGAAAGCCCTCAGACCCACACCCTTGAGGGAACTCCCCAGCTCTGCTCCACCCCAACAGTCCTCCTATGGTCCCAGGCCAAGGGAGGGGCTGACTCCTGCGGCCCCACCTCACATCTTGGCCAGTGATACCCGGAAGTGCCTTATCTGTCCCTGGACTTTGGGCCTGGCTTTTGGCCTCACTCTAACTTGAGTCCTAGTTTTCCAACTTCCCTCCTTCCCACAACTGCCTGGACATGTACCTGTGAGTTCGGGCAACATTGCTCAGCTCCCTCCCTACTTCTGAGCCTTACTTTCCCCATCTGCGGTCACCGTTATGTAACCTGTATTCCCAAAAGGCTTTAGTATCTCTCTGTGGTTTTCATTCCATGACTATCCTCTCTAGCCCAGAATAGGCCTCAGTTTCCCTATCAGTGGTTACTGGCTTCTCTTCTCCACCCCATCCAGTCTCAGTTTCCCCATCTTGGTTGCATGACCGGCCAAAGCCCCACCAGGCCAGGCCTCAGATCCTATCTGTGGTCCTGGTCCACGAATGACCTCCACTCCCACACCATCCCAGCCAGCCTCAGTTTCCCCATCTAAGGCACGGGTTCCACATTCTGCCCCCTGCCCCTGGCCTCTGGGCACTCACACAGTTGGGACTCCGGGGTCCGCATGACCTTGCGGGACTCCTGCCAGATGGTCTTACAGTCTTCCTGCAGTTTATAGAAGCGCTCTCTCCGCCATGAGCTGGACTTCACTTTCAGGAGCTGGCTGCCCTTCAGCAGGGCCTGTAGGTCCTCGTCATCCTGCAGGCCTGGGGAGCAGAGTGGGCAGGATGACACCTCCTCCACCAGTGTCCCTGCTGCCCCAACGCCCTGCCAGCCACACCCACCCCTGGGCCCTCTCAGAGTCCCCTCTGAGCCAGCCTCATCCTCTCCTTTGTCCTCTGTTCGCTTCTCCCTCCTTCACCCATGCCTCCTCCAGGAAGCCAGCTCGGATGGCCAGCTGAAGTGGCCATGCCAAACCTAGAAACCTGCCCACCCAAGGCAGGTGAAATGGACAAAGGAGGGGCTTTATACCGCAGCTGAAATGGACAAAGGAGGGGCAGCTAATCCAAGAGCAGCTGGTTCCTAGGGGTGGGGGACCAGCTCCCTAGGACATGGCCTGGCTTGAAAGATGAGGTGGGCCCCTCCTGGTCACACTCAGGGTTCAGTGAGCTGAAGGAAGCTGGGATCAAAAGATCAAGCAGAGCAGGAGAGAAATGGGGCGGACAGAGAGTGGAATAGGACCTCAGAGGTTCTTGGGACCCAATAACTTCCCAGCTCCAGTGGTTCTGGAATCACTCATGCCTGGATTCAAGTCCCCTTCCTGGCCAGCTGTGTGGCCTGGGTAGGTAGCTTCATGGTTATGGGCCTCTGCTTTCCTGTCTTTAAAATGGGAATAATAACAGCACCCACTTCAAAGAGAAGTTCTGAGGTCAAAGGAGATGATGCGTGTATCTGGGGAGGGTTCTGGGTGCTCAGTAATGGCAGGTTCTTGGTGTCAGCACTGTGGCTGCCACTCCCTTCCACCCCTGCTACCCCTACCCCTGACTTGAGCCTGCCTGAGTGGGTCTCTGATCCTTGCCCTCAGAAGAGACAGATGAGCCTCTGCAGCCTGTATTTGGCCTGCTGGATGCCCCTGTCCCTCGCTGCCCTACCCCCATCACTCAGTGCCTAAGGCATAGAGCAGCCCTTTCAGAATCTGAGACAGGGCCTGGCTCAGAGCCCCATGGTGAGGCCCAGAACCCTGGCTGCTTGCCCTGCTCCTGCCCAGCTCTCTTGCTGCTCTCTGAGCCCCAGGCTGAGGCATTTAAGTGTGAGCTCCCAAAGAGAGGATGCCCGTTGTCCTACGAGGGCCAAAGGGTCACCGGGCCCAGTTTCCTCGGAGCCCTCACCCCAAGCAGACCCTGCACCAACTGTGGTCCAACAGGGTTAATAAAGAAGAGACCCACCCCCCACCCCACTTTCATGGCCCACCTATATAATATAGTTATAAATATAGATCAAGGGGGCGGATGTGGCTCAAATGGTTGGGCGTCCGTCTGCCATATGGAGGGACCTGGGTTCGATCCCCGGGACCTCCCGGTAAAAAAAAAAATAGATAGATAGATAGATAGATAGATAGATAGATAGATAGATAGATAGATAGATAGATCAAGATCTATCTGTCAAGATTAGAGGTAGAGATAGAGATTCACACCATTCTGGCTTCGTGTGGCCCAGCAGCCAGCTCTGTTTAGAGTCAAATAGCTACCGCACTTCGGTTCCCCAAACTATGTGGCCTTTCAGCATCTTTGTCCTGCTGCTCCAGCGAAGTGAGTGGTGGCCTCCAGATCCTGAGGGGCCTATGCCTAGACTTACATGGGGGACCCTCACAAAACCATAAGCTTTTCTTTTCTAAGCCCAGGTTCCCAACCCCTGATAGTCTCTCCCACTTTATCCATGTCCCCACCAGCCTACCCCATACACCCACGGAGCCTACAGAACCTTCTGGACCCTTCACCAGGCCTCCATCAACCACACCCTCCCCAATCCCTTCCCAATCTACTGCTTCCCATGGAGACAGGGCCCTGTGCTAACACCCCACCCCACCACCGTGGCTTTCGGCTACTCCCTTCCCTCTCTGTGCCTCTGCTCCCCCATCGGCACTGGGGGGGGATCTGTGTTGGAGGAGGCATGTCTCTCGGCCTCCCCAGACGTGAGTCTGATACCACCTGCCCTCACCTTTGTTCCAGGTCTCCCAACCCCCTCCCGGGAGACCCCTCGGCCTTGGTGTGAGCAGTTCCGCTTCAGCCCAGGGGAGGCCTCGTGGGGCAGAAGGGGGCTCCTTCAGGATGACCTAAACTGTTGGTTGTGTATGTTGGGTCCAGGCCAGGGGCCACCTCCCATTGTCCTTTCTGAGGCTGAGATACAACTGGGCTGGGCGTCTCCTTACTCTCTGCCTGTCCCCCACCCGACCCCCACCCCTGCCCCAGCTGGGCACACATCAGGACAGGCTACTGCCCGACAACGCAGATGGGAATGGAGGGGCCTGGAAGTAGGAAGGTGAGCCTCTCCCTCCAGTCCTGGAAACCACCGTGAGAAGATGACATGTTCATCCTGTCCTGGAGCCAGGCAGAGATAAACCCCCTGGCTGTCGACATGGCTTCCGGAATGTGGACCTCAGCCCCAGGGTGGGCTTTGATAATTCCAGAAGGTCATAGCCACTGCCCTCTGGGCCACTGGGGAAACTGAGCCAGTACCACTCCGAGCCTTACTTGGGGCCCTTTTGTTTCCAAGGCCTCTGGGCTGTCCACCCCACCACCTTTGCTCCTTCAGCACCCAGAAAGTCTGTGGATGCCCCTTGCCCAGCCCCACTCTTCTTTGTGGGGTGGTGGTGAGGGTCCTCTGAGCTCAGGGGTGTCACCAACCTGCCCAGGATAGCTGCACACAGTGCGATGGCCACATGAAGGGTGTGGAGGGTGCTGTGGGTGCTTATGGGAGACAGAGGGGTGCCAGGGGTCTTACCCATGTTCCTAGGGCAATGCAGAATGGGGACACCCTGGCCCTGGGTCCCAAAGCAACACACAGCTACACAGTGTCACAGTCCACACCACCACACTCAACCACACACTGCCACATACTACCTTGCAGAGACAAGGAGCCACACACAGCAACATACTGCCACCCAGAATTACACACCGTCACATGGAGTCACATGCAGCGACACATAACTACACCATCATAATGTCTCAGAACATCATCATAATAATAGCATCCACCATAATAATAAGACATGTTTGTGTGAGACATTGTTCATAGCACGTGTATTTAATCCCAACAATTCTATGAGGAAGGCACTATCATTATTCCCATTTTACAGATGAGGAAATTGAGGCTCAAGGACGTTACAGTGTGGAGTCAGGACTCAAAAGCAGGCAGCCCGCCCATGGGGCCAGCTCTATGAAACATTACCTTATGCAGCCACCACCCAAGGACACACCCAGAGTAACACCATCAGACAATCCACCTAACACACACACCGTAACACAGGGGGACAGAGTCAGTCACCTGGGCCAGCCACTGTCCTGTCTAACACACACAGTCACACAGAGCACCACATTGGTTCACACTGTCACACTAGGTCACATACAGACACCCACAGTGCCACAGCATCACACCCCTGGTTACACAGCAGTCTACATAACCACACAGGGGGGCGTTCTCACTCAGCCACTTTGGGTCACCCACTGTCACACCTGTCACGTAGGCACACACATTTGCACAACAGTACACTCCAGCACACAGTCTCGCAGATCCTCTCACGTGGTTACACAATCATAGCAGTTACACACCGGGCCACACATCTAGCCGTGCTTAGGAAATTTATAAACAGGCGGGGTCACGGGGGGGGGTGACTGTGGGGGCGGGGGGTGCTTTGGAGGGGCTGAAGCAGATCGCAAGAAGAAGTAACTAGTTGCCCCGGTATGCATTCCCACGTGCCATCACTGCAAACACAGCCTCACGATGGGTCACACAATCACAATCTAAGACAGGCGTCCCCAGCTCCGGGACGTGCGGTCTGCGTCCCGCCTCTGCTGCCTTCCCAAGCCCCGCAGATCTCGGTGCCCCCTGAGCCCCTTACCCAGCTTCTGCCCATTGAGCGCGGCCACCTTGAGACTCTGCTCCTGCAGGTAGAGCTCTCTGGAGCGGCTCCGTCTAGGGACCCCCAGGCACTGCATGTCGGCTCCGCTGTGCCCCTGCCGCCTCTGACCCTCGCGCGGGGCACCGCAGCCTGCAGAGCCCGTCCGCCCCAGGCAAGGAGCAGGGGAGGAGTCCAGGCGCGGAGGGGCGGGGCCAGAGCCCAGGAGGAGGGGCTGGGGCTGGAGGGGCGGGGCCAGAGGCTGGGAGGCGGAGCCAGCCCCGGAGGGGCGGGAGCGGGACAGATCCACCGTTAAGGAAGTAGATCCACGGCGAGGTCAGAGCCCAGAGAGAGGGTCGGGGGCGGAGCCAGAGCCAAGGAGGTGGGGCGAGGGCAGGCAGGGAGCCAACGCCCGGGAGGTGACGTGGAGGCAAAGCCGCAAACCAGGAAGCAGGTCTAGGGCGGGGCCGAGCCCAAGGGGCGGGGCGGGACATCGGCTTTGGGGGCGGGGCCATAGCCGGGGGCGGAGCCAGGCGGAGGGGCGGGGCGTAAGCGGCGAATTCTAAACTCCAGCTCGCAGGCTGACACCGCAGAAGGCTGCATGGGGGTCCCCGTGGGCCGTGACTCGGGCGGCGGGGTCCAGCGGAGAACCGGACGGGGACGGCGCCGCCGAGGGCGGAGCCTGGCCTAGACAACCGAGCGCGCCAAATATTGTACCTCAATTTCTCAACAAATTCGTTGTGACTCAGCTCGCTGTTTCCCCTCGCAGGCCTGCTTCCTTCCCTTAGTTTCTCCATTTGAGTGGGGTAACCCCCCAGGTTCCAGATGCGAAAGGAAAATGCTGAGCTTAAAGTGAGCCCATTAACACAGGCTGGCGTGGATGAATGGATGCCAAGGAAAGCAACTTGAAACAAATCTGGGCTGCCGGCGTGTCCAGGAACAGTGGCCCTTTCATGCACATTACAGCTTCCCTTTCATTCACTCAGCAAGTACTTACTGAGCCCCTACTGTGTGCCGCGGTCAGGACACCTCCCAGAGGCCTGACTCACTCCCCTCTTTTTTACTTTGGGCCTCTGAATTCCTCCATTCGCCTCACTGCAGCTCCAGTCACCAGCATTGACAGTGAGTCACTGACAAAGCTGGTTATTAGACAGGCAAGCCCAGCTACAATGACAGTACACTGAAGCACAGTGACTTGTCTAAGATCACACCACAGGGAATGAACAAGGTTGGTGAGTACAGATGAGCTAAACTATAGGCACAGAAAGGCTGTCCTTCGGTTGGTGGGGAGGGGGCAGAGTAGCCTGTTAGAAACCACACAAGGGTCTCCCCTAAGAACCTATAAGAGAATCACATTTCATTATAATTTGTTCCTTTTGAGTTCTTAGGTATTTTATTTTATGCATTTAAAAACACCATCGTGAGAAGGGGTCCCAAGGCCAAGTGGTCTATGGCACAAAAAAGTTAAGAACCCTGAGGATCAGTATGTGTTTGTGTGACATGGGCCTGGAATCCCGGAGACAGATGACTTTGAAACAGAACTGAGGTAGGTAGGGCCTGGCCACCCCAACTTGCTATGATGGAACCATCACCTTTTGGGGGTACTGGTTTTGTGGCCAAGTCAGTGCTCCCACATCCATTAGTGCTTCATCCTCACAACATCCCCTATAGGGTATTGCTGTCCCATGGATGAGAAAACAGGCTGAGAGAGGTAAAGGGTCACACCCTAATTAGAGGCAGAGCTTAGGACTGGAACCCAGGTTTCCTGGGGCCAAGATGAGGCCCCTCCTATGCCTGGCTTCCACCTTTACAAATGCCAGTTCTTGCTGTGGGGCTGGAGGGATTGGTTGTAGGGAAAGTGACTGGAGGTGGATGTATTCAGGGCCCTGGGAGGAGGTGTCTTTCCAGGCACATCTGGGAAGCTGCTGGAGAAGTCAGGCCAGAATAGAGAGCCAGCAAAGCAAGCAGGGTAGGGGGAGGTAGTGCTTTATAGGTATAAATCTATTCACACCTCACAGCAACCCTATGAAGTATTTGTGTTATTATCCCCATTATACAGATGAGAAGACTGAGGTAAAGAGAAGTCAAGGGAGTTGGCTGAGATGAAAATAAAACAAGATTTAAACTCAGGCAGTCTGCCTATGGAATCCATGCTTGAATGCTACACTGCCTCTGCATGCATCTGGGGCAAGGATGGGGGGACATCTCATATTTACTTGGACCTTGCAGTCCCCTAGGTGAATGGAGGGAACACAGAGGGCCTTCCTCCAGCAGACCTGACAGCCCAAGCCAGAGGCTGTGGTCCCGCAGCACATGTCCAGTGTCCTGGGGCCTGCATTGTGAACGGAGTACAGACCCTCCAGTGGAAGTCTAGACAACCTAGGACAGCAGAGGACACAGTGACCACCCATTCTCAGGTTCTTTCTTCCCCATCTGGTTTTGCAGGGAGGACAGAAAGCAGTTCTGGGAGTTGACTTTGGGTGATGAACAAGAGCTCGGGGCCGCGGTGTTCATACCAGCACCGTGGAAAGGCGTTTGGGAGGCAGGTCTCAAACAGGATGGGCCAGAGCTCGAGATCCTGGTGGCTAAGCCCATGGCACAGGGCTGGGAGGCTCTGACTGCACCCCTATGAGGCGAGCAAAGGTGCCAGGGCTGCTCCAGGAGAGAGATTGGACAAAGGCTCAGGTGCACAAGGAAGGAGCCATTCCAACATGAATTAAGCTGTGCCTGAGGCACTCAGAGGGCTCTTAGGAGGTCTGAGAATAAGGCAGGCGGGAAAAGGGTGGCAGTCTGCAGGGTGGACAGCACCGGCTAATGGAGGCGTGAGAGGAAGCCTAGGTCTCCACTGTGATCCTCTGAACTGCCCTGCCCAGCCTCCTTTCCTTTCTCTGGCCTGAGGAAGGAAGAAGGAGCACTTTTAAAGGGGCAGCGATCTCATGACTCATCTGGACCATGTTGCCTTGAGGATCTCTGGCTACTGGTGTGAGGGCAACAGCTCTGGGCTCCCAGCAAAGTTTCTCTGGTCATTGGGACCAGGTTCAGGTCAACTGGGGAACACAAGACACAAGACAGACTGGGGATCTGGCTGATGGGAACATCTCAGGGTCCCACTGCATTCCAGGAAGTCTCTAGTGGAGGGCCAGGTGGCTCTGCCATCTCTGTTCCATCTGTCATCTCCATGAATGGTTTGGATGGATGTGTGATGGGCACTCGAGTCTCTAATTCCAAGGGTATGGTTGAGCAGCGACTCGTATGAGAGGGGCAGAGTTTGCTGAGCTGTCAGATGATCTGGGGGACAGGAGACCAAGGTCCCCCTAAGGCTAGAGCAAAGAGATGCCATGTCCACGTTGGGGGGGGGGGGTCTCGCTGGGCGAGAAGGTCTCCAGGCTTTGCAGCAGGGAGCTGCCCCCACTGCTGGAAGAATAGCAAGAGGACAGGGAGCTGGCCCAGACGGTGCCTAGGTCGAAGGCCACAGACCTCTACTGGACAAAGAACGGAGCTGCAGGCAGTTGGAGCAGAGACTCGGCCCCGTCCTGCCGGAACGGTCTGCGGCTGCGGCTTCTAGCTGCCACCGGCAGCCTGCGCATCGCTGACTATGCCTTCTGCGCTGGGCCGGCCTTGCACGCCTCCTCGCCCCGCCGCTCACCTCCCGCCACACCCGTGCTGCCTGACGCGGTCCAGGCATGCCCAGGCTTTGGGGATTCTCCCAGGGCGGCCCGCACCGAGCAAGGAGAGCTCGGTCATTCCTGGATGCTGCTCCCTTCCCTCCTCTGCCCCGCTGTGCGTGCTGGGCCGTGGAGACCCGCAGCCCGCGACCGGAACAAGGGGGAGCTCCCGGGACCGCGGACAGGACTCGCAAGTCCGCCCCCTAGGCCCGGTCTGGAGGGCAAGCCTGGAAACGCCCAGGGTCGTGTCCCGCAATCCCAGCCCCGGGAGCCGCGGGCCGAGATTTCCCCAATCTGGGGCTGAGGGGCCGGCCCGAGGAGGGGAAGGAAGGGTGGTGGAGGGAGCCGGGCGCCCCCCTGCGCTGGGCCGGGAGCTGCTTCCCGTGGAGTCCGCCCCTGCGGGGTCTCCCCGCGCGCGCACACCCGCCACTCACCGTGCAGGGTCAGGAAGTCCCGGCCGGAGTCCATGCCCGACGGGCAGAGTGGCGGGAGGGGGCACCGCAGGACACACGTGCACGGCGACAGCCGCCTCGGGTCCGAGCAGAGCGCAGCGAAGGGGCTGACAAGACGGGGTGGGAGGAGGCCCGGGGGGGGTGGTGGCCGGGACTCCGCCCCTCCCCCCGCCGGCCCGCGCCCCCGCCCCCTGTGCCTGCCAACCCGCGTCTCTCCCCGCCCCTTCCCCGGAGCCCTGAAGGCCAGGGCGGAGGTGGGGACCGGGCAGCCTGGACGACTCTGGCCGGAGGCCGGTGGGCGCGTCCGGGCCAGAAATAGCCGGATCCCTCCAGCTTTCTCCGCCGCCGCCACCCACGGGCTGCGGGCCCTGTTATTACCGAGGGCGCCTGGGCCCCACGCCCTGCCTGCGGGCGCCTCGCCGGGGTCGGGACGATGCTGGAAGAGAATCCGGCGCCGTCCGCTAGAAAAGTCCGCGTGGCCTCGGACGCGCAGCCGGGCTGCTGCGTAAGGGATCCGCGGCGCCCAAGAGGCTGCCCGGGTGCCTGCTTTCCCTCTGGCGACATGTGGGCTCCGGGACGGATGAGGGGGTCCTCGGGGAGGAATGCCTGGACCTTGTCCGGAGGCGGGCCCCCTCACCTCTTGCTGGGAGGTTTCCTACCCTAGGAGCGCCTCGCGGGGAGAGGGGAGGGAGCGGCGGAAAATAAGCCTTCAGCAGGCTGGTGGAGGGAGCTCGGCTGTGAGCGCTTCAGACCCCAAATCCTTGGTGGGGTGCAAGGGGGCGGGGGGGCAAATGGGGGGGGTTGGTGTGGCGTGACACCGAGGGTCACTTCTTTGTGTGGCCTCCCAAGGGACTGTCTGGGCAAGGGCCCCCTAGGTGGATCCCACTTCTTCAACTCTGGCGACTCAGATCCTCATTTTATAGGGTGGCCGGGACAGCCAGGGAAGGTTCCGTGGATCCTGCTACCCTCTGCCTCTTGGGAGAGCCAGGCTCTGGAGGAAAGGGAGCCACTGGAGAGCCTGCCAGGATGGAGGTGCTGGGCCCCCTGGGACAGGAAAGCCGGTGTGAGAGTCTGGCCAGTTGGACCCCTCCCGGAGGAGGAAGCGTGTCTCACTCCCAACCCCTCCTCTTCCCAGCACTTTCAAGCTTAGGTGGGTTGCAGAACCTCCGGAAGGGATTTGAGCAAGCTGGGGGACAGTTCTTTTCCCGTTCTGAGGGCTGAGTCTGAGTCAGGGCTTTGGAGGCTTTAGAAAGCACCGCAGGCTCTGCATGCCCCCTCCCCTGCTACACAGGGGGCTAGACCCCCATCTGCCACTTGCCTCTTGTCCTAACCTCCCTGTTTCTTGCAGGCCAGTCAGAGCCCTCTTTGTTTTCCCTTCCTCCCTGGGTCCATGGGCAAGCCCACACTGCTAGGCTTCACTTTGGCCCCCCAGCCTGGGGGCAGGGAGGATCTGGGGGTTTCCATCCTGCCTATACTCTGGCCACTGTCTGCTAGGCCAGTTCACACGCCCCCCATACCTGCCCTCTGCAGGGGGTCCTTGAAGCGCATCACCACGACCTCTGACTCCTCTGGAGACCTGCAGTCTCCTCTACTCAGTAAGTCAGACTCCTCATGCCCCGGCAGAGGACAATGTTGGTGTGAGTGGTTTCATCTTAATCATCTTTCCTATTTATTCACATCGTCTCCCAACTCGGAGCCCCAGGCCCCAAACCGGGGCATCAGCCTGAGACCCTCACTTCTCCCTCTGCCCCAGATGGGCTATTGGGGTGAGGGGGGGGTGGCTGCAGCCAGGGTCTTCCTTTGCACACCCCAAATCCACCTCACATGGGCCTTCTTTTGGCCTTTGGCTCAGCCATGGGAGCTGACGCCTCCTTCCCTGGCCTGGGGGTTGCCAGGCAGGATGAGCATGGCTGACTCAGAGCTGCCACATGCAGCCATGCTCTACCAGAAACCAGGGCTGGGTCACGCCCTGCTCAGAGAAACCAGGCTGCTGCTCTGACCTGTGGGTCACCCCACACCCGGGTACCCCCTCTCCTCCCCTCGCTGCACCTCCCTCCCCCACACGGGCTGCTTGTTTCTGTTGGGTGTAAGCCTGCGTGGGTATGCTGTACATTGGGGTGGAGTGGGGGAAGAGGAATGAGAGGCAGAGAAGGCAGCTTTGGACTGAACCACAAAGTAGCTGGATTCTGCCCTCTCTACCCTCAGTTCCCAGGGCCTTCCAAGCGTCCAGTCCTGGCCAGGTGCCCTCCTCAAAGCCCGGCTCTCAGTTACCTCTGCAAGTTGCCCCTGACATCCGGGTGACTCACAGGGCTTCACGGCAGGCTTAGTTTGGGTGCCCAGAGACCAGTTCTCTAAAGGTGGAGTTTCAGACATTTCACCACGCACAGTCTTCAGTGTTTGTGTGTGTGTGAAGCTCCAGGGGTGGGGATGGGGCTTCTGGATGACTGGAGACAGGTGAGACCTAAAGTTAGGGCCAGTGTCTGCCTCAAGTCACTTCCCTTGGCACCTCCCCCTCAAATCCCTTCCCTACCACCCTCTCTGGTACACTGGGGCATCAACTCAGGAATGTCAACTTTCAGGGTGCCCAGGCTCCAGGTGCGCTGCAGGGCTGGCCCTGCCCAGCCCTTCCCCCATGAAACTCAGACCAAGCTCAAGGCTGATAGTCCAAGTGAAAAGGTTTATTCTGCCCCCTCTCTGCCTGTAGAGTACCTGTCCCAGGGCACGGGGGTGAGGGCACTGTTTAAATCTTAGCCTGTGGTTTCCCGGCTGAGAGATCTTGAATAAGTCACTTTACTCCCCTGAGCTTTAAAATCAGGAGCTACAGTCATCCTTGGAATCAGCTGAAATAACAGATGTCAGGTGCCTGGCCCAAATTAGTACCTGCTGAAGGGACACGAGCTGGAATCTCCTCTGCCCACAGCTGTCCCCTGCCTGACCTCCTTTATAGATCCTGGTGGCTACAGAGCCTGGCTAGAGGCTCTTGGTCTAAGGATATGCCAATGTTGCTAGTAAAAGATATTCCAGGGCTGTAAAACCCCATCCAGACGCCCTCCAGAGGGTTCTGGGTCCAAGTCCAACACAGATGCATCTGGAGGAAAAGTGAAGGCTGCCTCTCCCAAGCCAGCAGTCACGGCAAAGGGAGGGTCTACAGATTATGCAGAAATCATCTGGCATCCTAGATTATTCAGTCCAAAGCTGCTTATGCAGGGCTCTAGGATGCCAAGACCACCTGGAGGGGTGCTGGGTCCATTGGTGATC
The DNA here is from genome assembly GCA_026826555.1 of Tolypeutes matacus. Lineage (NCBI taxonomy): Eukaryota > Metazoa > Chordata > Mammalia > Cingulata > Chlamyphoridae > Tolypeutes > Tolypeutes matacus. The sequence continues at coordinate 5,545,382 of JAKSZT010053846.1, forward strand.
CCAGGACAATATGGAATGACTTGGGGTTGCTTTTCCACAATTTTACTTGTGCAGTTTCATTGTGTCTATTCATTTGTGAATATAGCTGTGATGATTGTTTATTTCACTGTGGACTAAATCCCAACCCCCATCCCACCCCACCCCACCTCACTGGCCAAGTCTAGTGCTTGATGTGGGGGAGGAGTCAGGACATAAGGTCCTCAAGGTTTGAATCTAAGGGAGGAGGCACTGCCCAAGCCTTAAGGAGTATGTGAACTGAGGATGAAAACACTAAAACCCCCATTTGAAAATTGTTCTGCTATTTCATTTTTTATATACATATAGAGGTACCCAGGGATTGAACCCGGAACCTCATACATGCGAAGCAGGCACCCAGCCACTGAGCTACACCCACTCCCCTCATTTATTCAAAAAATATTGAATGAGCACCTACTGTGTGCCAGGTATTGTAGAGAACTGGGAATCATCAGTGAACGAAACAAACCAAAAAATCCTGCCCTCATGGAGCTTACATTCTAATGAAAGAAAAGCAATATTATATAATAAACATAATAAGTGAATTATGTAATATATTAGAAGGTGATGAGGACAATGGGGGGAAAGTAGGGTAAGGGAGTTCAGGAATGAGGGAGGGTTAAATTTTAAGTAGGTTGGTCAGGATGGATCTTATAGGGAAGGTGACATTGGAGCAGAGAGGCCAGGGAGTGAGTCACTGGGAGACATCTAAGGAAGAGGATTCCAGGCAGAGGGACAGCCAGAGCCACAGTCTGAGGCAGGAGTATGTCTGACATGTTAGGGGACCAGCAAGGAGGCTGGTGTGGCTGGAGCAGAGGGAGGGACAGGGAGTAACAACGGCAGAAGAGGACCGAGAGGGGACGCAGGCCAGGTCCTGGATGGCCTTACAAGGGCTTCCTTCCACTTTTACCCTGGCAGAAATGGGAAGCAGTTGGAAGGTTGCAAGCAGAGGAGGGAGAAGAGATGGCTCATGTTTTAAGAGGATTCTTCTGGCTGCTGGAAAGCAAAGTCACCATGAAGGGACAAGAGCTGAAGTAGGGAGCTCAGCGATGAGGCTCTTAAAATAATTCAGGTGAGAGTGGATGGTAGTTCCGACCACTTCAGTGGTAAAAGTAGAAGTTGAGAAAAGGACTCTGGATAAACTTTGAAGGTAGAACCATCAGGATTTACTGGTGGGAGGGCGTAAGAGAAAGAGGAGTCAAGGATGACTCCAAGTGTTTGGCCTGAGCAATTGGAAGGAGTTCCATGGCTCCCAAGAAACTGAAATGGGCAAGGCTGAAGGAGAAGCAGCTGCTCTGTTTTGGACATAAGTGTGAGATGTCTTCAAGCATATCAGGTATGCGATGGATGTCTGACTCTGGAGATCGGGAGGGAAATGCGGGCTAGAGATAAAATTTGGGATAAGGTTCAAAACACATTTAAATCCCCACCTCACATAATGCTGGTGGGAGCCTACGTTGGTATAATCTCTCTGCAGGGCAATTTGGCAGTATCTCAAATATTAAAATATTAAATCCTTTGGCTGAGCAATTCTAACTTTATGATCTCATCTTACAGCTATGCAAAATACACACCAGTATGAACCAGGTTGCTTATTACAGCATTTTTTTAGTTAAAAAAAAAAATCCAGAAACAAGGTGACGTTCACTGGCAGGCTTCTGGTCAAGTGAATTATGATGCTTCCATACAATGGGATCTTCTGCAGCTGTTAAAAAAAAAGGGGGGGGGGCGGGGAGGAGTCCTCTGTGAGTTGCCAAAACACAAATGACAAAAAACAAGTAGTAGGGAAGCAGCTGTGGCTCAATCAGTAGGGCTCCCGTTTACCATATGGGAGGCCCGGGGTTCGGTTCCCGGGGCCTCCTGGTGAAGGCAAGCCCGCCCGCATGGCGTGGTTAGCTGACCCAGCGAGCACAAGCAGCAAGGGGGGGATAAATGAATAAATAAATAAAAAAATCTTAAAAAAAACAAACAAAAAAAAAACAAGTAGTAACAAAATAATAAAAGTAAAAAAATAAAATAAAAAAAAGCAAGTGGTGCTCTGATCTCCAGAGTCAGACATCCATCGCATACCTGATATGCTTGAAGACATCTCACACTTATGTCCAAAACAGAGCAGCTGCTTCTCCTTCAGCCTTGCCCATTTCAGTTTCTTGCATTCAAGCATTTGGGCGCCTGCCTACCACAAGGGAGGTCCC
>JAKSZT010053846.1:5552591-5578382 GCA_026826555.1 Tolypeutes matacus
GCTCAATCAGTAGGGCTCCCGTTTACCATATGGGAGGCCCCGGGTTCAGTTCCCCGGGCCTCCTGGTGAAGACAAGCCTGCCTGCACGGCGTGGTTAGCTGACCCAGTGGGCACAAGCAGCAAGGGGGGGATAAATGAATAAATAAATAAAATCTTAAAAAAAAAAGAGAGAGATATAGATTATGTTTGTAAATTGATCTTTTCCTCTGGGCATGACAACCCTTTGATTGTATTAGATTCAGCTGAGATGTCTAATTAAATTATGTTAAGATTAGAGCTTTGATCCAACCATGTTATTAGAGTGTGACTCAATGTTGAGTCCCAGCCCTCTTGGTGGGCTGATAAAACAGACACACACAGAGAAGAACAACACAGAGGAAAAGAGACAGCTCATTAGACATGGCAGAAGCCCTGGGAAGAGAGATAAGTCTGAAAGTCTACAGCTGACCTTGTGAAGAAAACAGAGCAGCTGAGCCTGGAAAGAAATGAGCCCTGGGGAGAGAGATGAGTCTTATGCCAGCTTACAGATGAGATCAGAAGAAGCTGGGACCATGGAGCCTTAAGAGGAAGGAGGAAAGCTGAACCCTTGCAGACATGCCCGCCATGTTGCTTTAACACGTGGCCAATGACTTTGGGTGAGAAAGTACCTCTTGGTACCTTGAGTTGGACTCTTTAGGGCCTTGTGACTGTATGCTTCTACCCTAAGTAAGTACCCTTTATAAAAGCCAACAGAGTTCTGGTACTCTGCATCAGCACCCCTAATACAGCCTCCCTACTGTCCTCAGAATAAAGTTCAAACTCCCTAATGTGGCCTACAGAACCATTATGATCTGGCCCTTGCCTACCAGTTTCATTCCTCTCCCTTCAAACGTTTTATTTTGGATTTTTATTTTGGTAGTATATATACAACATAAAATGTCCCATTTTAACTACTTTCAAGTATACAGTTCAGTGGGGATAATTACATTCACAATATTGTGCTACCATCACCACCCTCCATTACCAAAACTTTTCCATCACCCCAAACAGAAACTTTGTACTAACTAAGCAATAACTCGCCTTTTCCCCACCCCCACCTCTGCTAACTTATACTCTACTTTCTGTACCTATGAATTTACATATTCTAGTTATTTCATGTAAGTGAGATCATAAATGTTTGTCCTTTTCTGATGGCTTATTTCACTTAACTTGATGTCCTCAAAGTTCATCCACGCTGTAGAATGTATTAGCACTTCATTCCTTTTTATGACTGAATAATATTCATTTTATGTGAAAACCACATTTTGTTTATCCATTCATCCGTAGATGGACATTTGGATTGCTTCTACCTTTTGACTATTGTGAATAATGCTGCTATGAACCTTGGTGTATAGTTATGTTTGAGTCTCTGCTTTCAATCCTTTTGAGTATATACCTAGAAGTAGGATTGCTGGGCCATATGGCAATTCTGTACTTTTGGAGGAACCACCAAACTGTTTTCCACAATAGCTGCACTATTTCATATTGCTGCCAACAATGCACAAAGGTTCCTATTTCTCCAGATCCTCACTAACACTTGTTATTTTCTGCTTTTTAATAATAGCTGGTCTAGTGGGTGTGAAGTGATATTTCATTGTGCTTTTAATTTTCATTTCCCTAATGGCTAATGATGTTGAGCATATTTTCATGAGCTTATTGGCCATTTGTATATATTCTTTGGAGAGATGTCTATTAAAGTCCTTGGCCCATTTTTTAATTGTCTTTTTGTTGTTGAGTTGTAGCAGTTCTTTATCTAGTCTGGATATTAAACCCTTATCACATATATGGTTTCCAAATTTTTTCTTCCACTCTGTAGGTTGTCTTTTTTTTTTAAAGATTTTATTTATTTATTCATTCATCCCCCCCTTGCTGCTTGTGCTCGCTGGGTCAGCCAACCACGCCGTGCGGGCGGACCGAACCCGGGGCCTCCCATATGGTAAACGGGAGCCTTACTGATTGAGCCACAGCCGCTTCCCTTGACTTCTTGATAATGACCTTTGATGCACAATTTTAAAATATGTTTTGGGAGCAGATGTGGCTCAAGTGGTTGAGTGTCTGCTTCCCACATGAGAGGTCCCGGGTTTGGTCTCCAGTGCCTCCTCAAAATAAAAACAAACAACAAGCAAAACAAACGGAAAAACCGACTCATGGGAGCTGATGAGGCTCAGTGGTTGAGCCCTGGCTTCCCACATATGGGGTTGCTGGTTCAGTCCCCAGACCTGGTACCTCAAAAAAAATTTTTTTTTGGATGACATCCAATTTATCTAATTTTTCTTTTGTTGCTCATGCTTTTGGTGTAAAGTCTAAGAATCCATTGCCTAATATGAGATCCTGAAGACATTTCCCTTTGTTTTCTTCTAGGAGTTTTAAAGTTTGAGTTCTTATATTTAGATCTTTGATCCATTTTGAGTTAATTTTCGTGTATGGTGTGAAGCAAGCGTCCATCTTCATTCTTTTGCATGTGGATATACAGTTTTCCCAGCACCATTTGTTGAATCCCTTCAAACTTTAAGTTCCAACTCTTGCTGATTTTCAGTCCCTCCCATACGTGGTGCTCTCTTCCAGCTTTTGTACACTTGAGTCACTCTGCCTTTTTTCAACAATTGAGGTATAACTTACATATAGCAAAATTCACCCTTTATAGTGTACAGTCCTGTGAGGCTTGACAGATGGCACAGTCCTGTAACCACCACCACTACAATCAAGATATGGAACACCGCACGGCGTGGTTAGCTGACCCAGCGAGCACAAGCAGCAAGGGGGGGATAAATGACTAAATAAATAAAATCTTTAAAAAAAAAAAAAAAAAAAAGATATGGAACAGTTCCAACACCCCAAGAAATTCCTTCATGCTCTTTGTAGACAAGGCTATCCTCCACCCCCCGTTCCTGGCAACTACTGATCTGTTTTCTGCCTTATAGTTTTGGATTTTCCAGAATGTTCTTTAAATTAATCATTTAGTATATTTGTAGCCTTTTAAGACTGGTTTCTTTTACCTAGCATTAATACACTCAAGGTTCCTCTATCTTGTATGTATCAAGAGTCTGTGTTTCCTTTTTATTGTTGAGTAGTATTTCATTGTATAGATGTATAAAATTTGTTTAGTCATTCACCCATGGAAGGACATTTGTTTTTTGCCCAGGTTTTGGCAATTATCAATAAAGCTCCTGTAAAATTTGCATGCAGATTTTGGGGATACCTAAGTTTTTCATTTCATTTGAGAAAACACCTAGGAGTGGGATATGCTGCATGTATCAATTCACAAGGAAATGCAAAACTGTCTTCCAGAGTGACTGTACTAGTTTATATTCCCGTTACAGTATATGAGGATTCCAGTTGCTTCATATCCTCACAAATTGGCCCCTTTATTTCATTAATTTATTTATGTTTGCCATTCTACTAAGGGGGTCGTGGGACCACACTGAGGTTTTAATTTCTACTTCCATAATGACTAATGTTACCTTTTCCCACTTGTGGGTCGGGGCATGGCGAGGCCTGCTCGCCCCGCGTCCCATCGTGGTCCACGTGTTTCTTCATTTTTTCTTTACTTCTGTTCCTGAGAACCCCAGCCGCAATACTCCTTCTTCGCTCGGCTTGGGCACCCTTGAAGGCTTTATTCTTTAAGGACCCCATTTATACATACAGGCATACCTCAGTGATTTGCTGGTTCCGTACCAGACCACTGTGATAAAGCTAATATTGCAATAAAAGTGATGATTACGACATGTGGGATGATCCAGTATTTATAAAAGCCGGTGATAAAGCTGTGGCTTCATTTAAGCATGCTCTGAAGAGTGGTAACATTTCTGAAGTTTCAGACAAACCAAAAAGGCACGCCTAAAAGAAAACCTGTTAGGAAGGATCAAAGCCAAAAAAAAAGAACATCACAACTCCATTGAAACAGTGGAAAGTTGGTGACAAATGTTCTGCCATTTACCCAATTGCTTCAATTGATTTTAAGAGAGATACCTGCATTGTGGTTTACACTGGGTATGGAAATGGGAGCAAAATCTGTCTGATTTACTTTTCCCAATCTTTGAAGGACTTAATAATGTAGAACCAAATGTTCAGGAGAATGAAAATGAGAGTCAACTTTCAACAGATGAAAGTGAGAACTCCAAGTCTCCTGGACATAAACGGAATAACATAAAGTCAAAAGCTACTCCATGGAACTCTTTTCTGCCATGCCAGGATCCGGAATGGCACCAGGAAAGTCAGGCCTAAAATTCAATGGCCCACCGGGGCCTGCAGGCCGCCAAGTGCAGAAAGGCTTTTCTGGTTGGTTGTCTTGGCCCTTGTGCTGTTGGCCTTTAATTTACAAGCAGCAGAGCTCTGCAAAATCCAGCAGGGGTGCCACCCCGGTGGTCACCCTGGCCTCAGCCAGCCGAGCCTGCCCCCCCGCCGCCCCTGCCCAGGCCAGTGCCCCAGCACCCCCAGCCCCTCCTCAGCCCCAAGCACCCCCAGCCCCTCCTCAGCCCCCAGCACCCCTGGCCCCTCCTCAGCCCCCAGCACCCCCTGTCCCTCCTCAGCCCCCAGCACCCCCGGCCCCTCCTCAGCCCCCAGCACCCCCGGCCCCTCCTCAGCCCCAGCACCTCAGGTCCTGCCTCCCTGGGCTGGATCGGGGCCTGGGACTCCCGCCGCGGAACCTGCAGGGAGTGCTACTCTTGGCAGCTTTCTGGGTGTTTTCTTTTAAACTAGGGTGAAGATTAATAAAATAGTAAAGGAGGACGACTCCACGTGCTCCCAGGCCCGAGTCTTTCTGCTGCCACGTGTTAGGACCTGGTCAGCGCCAGGTGAGTTGGAGCCACTTCCCTGGACTATTATGACGTTGCTTTGGCTTAAATAATTAATATCGGAGTTTTAAATACCAAACCTGATTATCCTTAAGTAGCAGATTTCCTGGTAAATTAAAAAACTCATTAAAAAAAAAAAAAAAAACCTACCTCAGTGGCCCACCCCCTCCACCTCCACGCCCCTTCCTGTCATGCCGGCTGCCTCCACTTCCTTCTGGACCACGAATACTTCCCCCTCCACCTCCCATATGTCCAGATTCTTTGGATGACGCTGATGCTTTGGGAAGCATGTTAATCTCTTGGTACGTGAGTGGCCATCATACCGGCTATTATCTGAGTTTCAAACAAAATAAAAAAGAAGGAAGATGCTTGCATTTAAATTAGGAGTAAGTCTGCCATCACCATACAAGTGAATCTCACTTTTATACATATTTTGTGCTTTTCAGAAAAGAAATGTTTTAAATGGAAATGTTAAAGTTAAAAACAATATTTAAAAAAACATTTTGATGCCAAAACTATTAGATAAAAAGCTGATCCCCATCCTCACTAGATTTTCCTCATGGTGCCAAAATAGCATCTTACCACATATTTGCTGACTGGTTGTGTGGCAAAAACATACCTTTACAATAAAGAGATCCCTAGAATCAAGGTTGAAACTTTGCATCACTTTTAGTTAGAACAAACAGACATGCTTTCTAATTTGTGATGCAATATGAAGTACACTGTATTATTTTTATGAAGTGCTCTGGTCCAAAAAAGTTAAAGAGAATTTAATCAAAGCTTATTAATGGGATTATGTATTAATCCCATTACAAGGGAAAAAGGAACAAGTTAAATGACACCACAGAAGAAAGGATCAGCCAGCCAGAATATGGAGTGTTATAGAAAATAACTGGCCTCATTTTTTCAAAAAATCAATGTCATAAAAGAAAAAAAGGAGGCAGAGTAGGCAACTGTTCTAGATTAAAAGAGATTTAAAAGAAATAACAGGGAAGTGGATGTGGCTCAATCGATAGGGCTCCTGTTTACCACATGGGAGGCCCCAGTTCGATTCCCAGGGCCTCCAGGTGAAGGCAAGCCAGCCCCTGTGGCGTGGTGAGCTGACGCAGCAAGGTGACGCAACAAAGGGAGACAAGTAGACACAGAAAAATGCACAGCAAATGGACACAGCAAGCACAAGCAGCAAGGGGGGATAAATAAATAAATAAATAAATAAATAAATATCTTAAAAAAAAAAAAGAACAGCAGAAGTGGATGTAGCTCAGTGGCTGAATGCCTGCTTCCCATGTATGAGATCCTGGATTGGATCCCTGGTACCTACTAAAAAAAAAATTATATATATATATATAATGTGGCATCCTGGATTGGACCCAGGTTTGAAAATCTCCATCTATAAAATATGGGGGGAAAGCAGCTGTTGCTCAATTGGTTGGGCTCCCGTTTACCATATGGGAAGACCCAGGTTCGATTCCCGGGGCCTCCTGGTGAAGGCAAGCCGGCCTGAGTGGTGCGGTGAGCTAATGGTCCTCATGGCGTGGTGAGTCAGTGCAGCAAGAGGATGCAACAAAGGGAGACAAGCAGACACAGAAAAACACAAAAGCAAATGGACACAGTGAGCAGAAGCAGCAAGGGGGGTATAAATAAATTTAAAAAATATATTAAAAAATAAAATAAAAGATGGGGGTGCGCAGGTGTGCCACCAGGCCCTGCAAACGGGTGCGCCGCCAGGCCCCAAGTAAGGGTACGTCGTCAGGCACCGCGAGCCACGCAGCAAGATGAAGACGTAACAGGAGAATGACACAAGGGAGAGCCAAGATGAAGCGCACTGAAAAACCTGGAACTAAGGTGGCACAGGCAGTAGGACGCCTCTCTCCCACATCGGAGGTTCTGAGTGTCGAATCCCAGTGAAGAGAGGGCAGGAAATGGACACAGAGAGCTGCAAGAGTTGCCCAGTGAATGGACACAGAAACAGCTAAAATGGGGGGGGGTGTAAAAATGGATAAAAGGAAAATAAATAAATAAATAAATCCTTTAAAAAAAAGTATAGGGGAGTAAGATACAGACTATAGTTAGTAGTAAAACTTTGACGATGCTCTTTCATAATTTGTTAACAAATGTTTCACAACAATGCAAACTGTTTGTGGAGGGGTGATGTGTGGGAGCCCTGTATGATGTTATGCATGTTTGTTTTGTGGATTCACAGTGTTTACTGAATACCTATTGTTTACATATGTTCCTGTATGAATGATATGCTTCAATAAATTGTTTCTTTAAAAAAAGATGGGGGACACTGAGGAAATTTGAAAATGGACTGGATTTTAAATGAGGTAATTCTTGCTAATTTTATGAGCTGTGATAAAAGTATTGTAGTTATAGGAAAATGTTTTTTATTTTTAATTTGCATGCTGAAAGTATTTAGGAGTGAAATGTTATAATGTCTCTAATATAGTTTAAAATGGTTTAGCAAAATGAAGATACGTGTGTCTGTGAAGCATATATGGCAAAATGTTAATTATCAAATCTATGTTCACTGTACTGTTTTTTTAATTTTCTGTATGTTTGAAAACTACATAAGGAAGGGTGATGTGGCTGGGGCTCCGCCGGCCTCACTATGTCTGCCATTTTCAATTTTCAGAGTCTGTTGACTGTAATCTTGCTGCTTATATGTATCTGTGCTTATATCTGATCCTTGGCACCCAGCCTCCTGGACAGAAATAAAACTGGACTGTTGGGTATATTTTGGAAGTGTGCCAGAATAGGGGAACGAAAGAGTCCTTATGTTGCTGTATGCTGTATAGTGATGGCCTTCAGTATCCTGTTGTACAATAGCTTGGAACAATGCCAGAATTTGATTGCAGTCAGATTTCAAAATGAAAAAGGACTATATACAGAAAATAATGGAAAGAGTGTTTAACCCTTTTACTCTGAACATTGAATGAGATAAATTTCCAGCTGCTGTTCTCTATTTTTATGTTATTGGACCAATGTTCTGTATAAATAATTAAGATGTAACCAAATTCAAAGAGTTTAAAATGTGTGGAACAATCAAGCTCAGTACTGTCACTACAATATTACATTCTGCAAATGTCTTCTGTGTCAGATACCAATTTTTAGTGAGGTATCTCTAAGGCACATAGTAGAAAACAATTAGTAAATTACTCAAATTCCTTTCTGTGATTTGGAAACGATAAATCTTTATAGAATGGAAAAAAAATGAAAACTACATAATAAAAATGTCTATTTTTAACTGAAAAAAAAAAAAAGACTAATGTTGAGCCTACTACTCATTCTTTTATTTATTTTTTTTTTCACTTTTATTTTTTTATTTTTTTATTTTTTTAAGGATTTATTTATTTATTTACTTTTATCCATTTTTACACCCCTTCCCCCTCCCCCCCCGTTTTTGCTGTTTCTGTGTCCATTCGCTGGGCAACTCTGTGTCCATTTTCTGCCCTCTCTTCTCATCCTTCTCCTCCTGTCTTCACTGGGATTCAATCCTTGGAATCTCTGATGTAGGAGAGAGGCATCCTGCCCGCGCAACCTTAGTTGCTGGTTTTTCGGTGCGTCTCATCTTGCCTCTCCCTTGTGTCACTCTCCTATTATGTCATCATCTTGCTGTGTGGCTCGCGGGAACTGGTGGTGCGCCCGCGCACAGGGCCTGGCGGTCCACGCACCTTCTATATATTTTTAAAATTTTTACCAGGAGGTCCCGGGGATTGAACCCAGGTCCCTCCATATGGGAGATGGACGCCAACCAGATATAGCCCCCTGCTATATCTCTTAAGGTTGACCAGAGATACCTAGAGTTACAGTCTTTTCCCATACAGGATGGACATATAATAAATCAGGCTTAGTTTATCACCAGCATTCTAAAAACCAGACCTAGGGAGGAAAACGAGGTCTGGGGACACATGCATGGTTTCTAATATAGCGAATGTTTAGATCACCCTGATTATCACAGAATCAGGACAGTGAGAATATTCGCACTACTCATTCTTTTAAATCTCTGCCTAGGCTTTACATCCTCCAAGAAGCCTCCTCTCACCCCATAAACGGATCAAGTTCCTGTCCTTTGTGGTTCCATGACATCTAACACTTATTTCCACCTTATCCTTAAACTACTAAACTGCAGTTATGTTAATAACCCATTACCCTGATCTCGATCTCGATATCTCTCTCTTTCTCTCTCTCTCTCTCACACACACACACACCTGTGAGCGCTCCGAGACCAGCAGCAGCTCCCAGACCTGAAACAGAATCTTTATACAATAAAAATTAAGTGAATGAATAATCGCTGAATTAATTCAAGAATGGATGGATGCAAGTAGGTAGTTAGAAACCAGGTTTTGTAATTAGACTGGCCTGGCTGTGGCATATACTCTTTCTCCATCAGTGCCACACACTTAATAAGGAGATGCTACTGCTGCTGGTGACGTTTACACCGATGACGCTATTGAAGAGGCGCGGCGGAAGGGACGGGGCCGGAAGCGGAAATGCGCCCGGGAGTTAGCGGCGGCTCCGTTACCATGGAGACCGAGAGCCGCAGCAGGCGGAGGTCCCCAGAGTCCGGGCCCGATCTATCCCAGGGGACGATGAGGGGGCGAACCTCGCGTCTCCCCCGGTCCCACGACCCCAGCCAGTCTTCCTGGAAGTCCTCCTTGCGGGCCTCCCTCGCCTACTCTGAGGGCTTCTCCTGTAGCTCCGGCGGCCGGCTCCGCCGTGCGTCGCCACCAGAGCTCGCGCCGCTCCCGGAGCCGCAGCTGCTGCGTCTGCGCCCGGCCTCGCTGCGCACCCAAGACATTTCTTACTTGCTCACCGGCGTCTTCCGCAACCTCTACTCGGTGGAGGTCTTTGGCGAGGCCGTGAGCACAAGCCTGATCAAGGCCCGCGGCAGCGAGGATGCGCGCCACGAGAAGTTCGTGGATGAGCTGCAGCAGGTAAAGTGGCCCCTGCGCGCTTCGCGCCTGTGCCCGCGCGGGGGCGCCGTAGCCTCGCTTTGGTGGCGAGAGCCGGGAAGCCAGGGTGTTCCTGGAGGACCGCGAGCGCCTGCCTGAGTGAACTCCACTGCCTCGTGTTAAGCGCTGTTTGCTGTTTCTGGACTCTGGGGATGCAGCTGGGAAAGAGCAGGCCAAGTTTATGCCTCCATGGAACTAACATTTTAATGAAAGGACACTATCTATCTACCTACCTACCTACTACTTACTTACCTGTCTGTTAGTCTATCTACTCTATCTACCTACCTACCTATCTACCTATCATCCATCTGTACCTACCTACTTACACATATGACATATGTCTGTAGCATCTATATTTCTCTATACACACACGTTGTATATTACATATATAAACAAAATGACTGGGGCAGGCAGTTGAATAACTAGCTGTTGTTCCCTTGAAGGTGATGAAGCCAGAAGTCACTCCCCTTTGGGGGACCTTTGTTTCAAAAAAACCACAATCTTCACTGAGGCATTCGTGTCCAGATTTTAGGGAGCATGCCTAATCTCTGGAACAGCAACCCTTCTTCCTGATCTGTACAGGGAGGAAACCTGCTGATTTGTGCCCTCTCTGTTGAGTCTGATTCTGCTACCCAGATTGCTGACAATTCCCTTGAACTCTAGGGTCCCCTCCCCTAGGCTTTCACACACACACACACCCCCATCCCCCTTTGCCCTGGAGTGTGCCTCCTGCCTCTCAGATCTTTTCTTCTGTCATCTCCACTCTCTTCTGTCCCTCTACTTGCCCCTTAAGTGACATGTGTGTTCCCCAGCTTCATTCATTAATTCATTTGTATTGTATTGAGTCCCTATTGAGTATCTACTATGTTCCATGCTCTGTTCTGGGGAGTGGGGATTTGGCACTGAATAAAACACACAAAAAACCTGTCCTCTAGGGAAGCGGATGTGGCTCAATCGATAGGGCTCCCGCTTACCATATGGGAGGCCCCCGGTTCGGACGCAGCAGGATGACCCAACAAAGGGAGACAAGCAGACACAGAAGAATGCATAGCAAATGGACAGAGCGAGCACAAGCATCAAGGGGGGATAAATAAATAAATAAAATCTTAAAAAAAAAACAACAACAAACCTGTCCTCTAGTGATTACAGTCTAACTAGAATGGATAGACATTAATAAAGTGAGTATATACTTTGTGACATAGTGATGGGGCCAGCCTGTTCTCCTCCATGGATTATAGATTTTCTGAAATCCAGCCAGGACCACTGGATCAGACTCCCTACTCTGCTCTTCTTGGGCCAGGATATTTGCTGTGCCAGATCTTTCCCTTGAGCTTCTGATTTACATCACTGTCATTCACATAAGCCAGAACATGTGGAGCTTTATAAACCCTTAGGTTCCGTTCATTGGTTTCTCCCTCCATATCTCTCCCACTACTAGTCACTACACAAGAATCTGAACTGGAAGAGAATGATCCTTCTTAAAATGAAAATTTTTTTTAAGATTTTAATTTTTTTAAAAGATGAGAGTAATTTCAGAATGCAGAAAACTTTTAAGAATGAGCCTGTGGATATACAACTATGTAAAGATAAGTTGATAAATTATGGTGTATCTATATTGTGGAATACTATGCAACTGTTAAAAAGAATGAATTACATCTATATTGTAGACATAGTCAGCTACCTGCTAATTTATTAATTTAGCAAAAAAGTCACAGAATAATGTTAGGATAATCTCATTTTTATAATAATATATATGCATAGGAAAATCTAAAAAGTTTTATATCAAATGTTAACAGTGCTCTGTTGGGGGCAGGATTTAACTTTTCCTTTACATATTCTGTATGGTCTGAACTTTTGCAATGCACATGAATTGATTTTGCAATTATAAAAAAGAAACTTTGGAAACAGCAGGCAAGCATTATTCCCACCCCTTTTATGCTGCTCTTCTCATGCCCATGTTTCTCTCTCTCATTCCTTCTCCTTTTCTCTTCTTTGCTTCCATTTGTCTCTGGATTGAACTGGATCTATATGACTGTCTCTGCAGGTCTAAAATTCATTCTTTCTGAGAGATGCTACTGTCACCATCCAATAGGGAGTGTTTCACTTAATCTGAGTTCTCTCCTGGGCAACCTCTTGGACTGCTGGTCTTCCCCATGTCCACTTATAGAAGTATAGCATAGTTTAATCATTAAGAGTAAATGTTCTGGAACCATTTACCCTGGACTCGAATCCCGGCTCCTCCATAATACCTTTATGAACTTGGGCAGTCTTTTAATACCATATGCCTCAGTTTTCTATTCTGTAACATGAAGATAATATTATCTATCCCATAGATTGTTTTGAAGATTAAGTAAGTCAGCGCAGTAAAGCATTTACAGCATTGAGCACCTGGCACATAGTAAGCACTCAGTGGTAGTAGGTGTTGTTACTATTATTATTATTTGAATAAGATGTGAATTCTTGCATCAGTATTTGGGGTTAGGGATTCGTGCCAAACCTAATAGGGCACATTTCACAATAATAGAGCACATGACACAATACTTTGTATTTAAAGCTCCTGGTCATTGAAGAATACCTTTCCTGACCCTAAACATATTTAACCACCCCCTCCTAGTCTTCATTATACCCTCATTCATATTGCTATTATAGAATTTTTAAAATTGTGGTAACATAGGTACAATACAAAATTTCCCATTTTAACCATTTTTAAGCCTACACTGCAGTAGTATTACTTAGATCCACAGTGTTCAGCTACCATCACTACCATCTATAACCAAAACCTTTTCATGGCCCCAAACAGAAACTCTATTAAGCAGTTCCTCTCCCACCCCACCCCCAGCCCCTGGTAACTTTGAATCCACTTTCTGTCTCTGTGAATTTGCTTATTCTAGATATTTCATGTAAGTGGAATCATGGACTTTGTGTCTGACTTATTTCATTCAGCATGATTTCCAGGTCCGTGCATGTTGTAGTATGTCTCAAAACTGCATTCCCCTTTACGGCTGAATTATAGTCCATCGTATACATGTATCATATTTTGTTTATCCATTCATCGGTTGATGGACACCTGGGTTGCTTGTACCTTTTGGCTATGAATAACTCTTCCTGTTTCTTTTTTTTTAATATTTTTTTATTTATTCGCTCTTCCCCCACCCCCCGTCTGCTCTCTGTGTCCATTCGCTGTGTGTTCTTCTGTGTCTGCTTATCGTCTCTTTAAGCAGCCCTGGGAACCGATCCTGGGACCTTCCGGAGTGGGAGAGAAGTGTTCAATCTCTCTCTCTTTTCTTTTTTTTAAATATATTTTTTATTTTTTCTAAAAGATACTTAAATCACATAAAATATTACATAAAAAATATAAGGGATTCCCATATGCCCCACTCTCCACACCTCCCACTTTTCCGCACATTAACAACTTCTTTCATTAGTGTTGTACGTTCATTGCAATTGGTGAACGCATTTTGGAGCACTGCCACTAAGTTTACATTGTAGTTTACACTCTCTTCCACTCAATTCCGTAGATTATGGCCTGTATCTGTCGTTGTATTGTCATTCAGGAAGTCGCTCAATCTCTTGAGCTGCCTCAGCTCCCTGGCCTGCTGCGTCTCTTATTGTTTCTCCTCTGTGTCTCTTTTTGTTGTGTCATCTTGCTGGGGCAGCACTCCACGCGGGCCAGCACTCCTATGCGGGCTAGCTCGCTGCACGGGCCAGCTTTGCCTTTACCAGGAGGCCCCGGGAATCTAACCCTGAATCCTCCTATATGGTAGATGGGAGCCCTGTCGCTTGAGCCACATCTGCTTCCCTCTGCCTGTTTCTTTGTATGCCTTGTGATTCTTTTTTTTGAAAGTCTGAACATTTAAATATTTTCATGTGTAAATCTGGGAATCAGTTCATCCTTCTTCCCCAGGGTTTGCTGGTTGTTTTGTTTTTGTCTCTGTTGTGATTGCTGAAGCCTGTAGTGTAAATCGACTCTGTGTTGAGGCTTTCCTTCCACACTTCCTCCAGCTTATATTGAGCTTATGGATCTGTCTGAGGTGTACGTTTAGGGTCTTCTCAGATCTTTCCAAGAATGTTGTCTTGCCCTGGGCACACACTGATTGCTCAATTTGGTGCCATTTCTCTGCACTGCTTTTCTACTCCAGGTTAGGTGAAACAGATGAGTGCCTTGAGTCAGCCACCAGATGGGTTGGGGTAGACATACAAACACACTCAATTTGTGTTTTCAGTGTGCTCTGTTCTCTCCACCAGGCACCAGCACTGGTAACACAGCCTGCCATCCCACAGATGTCCAAGCCTCGGGAAGGGGTGGGACCAGGGCAATTAAAAGCTCCAGGCAGCTTTCTTCTCATTTTTAGATTACCTTTTCTTGATTCAGCATTCACTTGGTCGCTGTTTACCTTTGACTATTTTCCAGAGTTCTGGGAAAGTTCATTCTGATAGTTTCTGCTTCTTTTTTTATATATTTTGGGGAGTTGGGGTGTGTGTGCATTTGGAGCTTCTTACTTTGCCATCTTGCTGCTGTCACTCTTATCATAGGACTCATAAGACTCTATTCTACTTATTTGTATCTTTGCCTGGCCCCTCCTACTAGAATATAAACCTCTTAAGGGGAGAGACTATATCTGAGTCATTTCTCTACTCTTTTGTACATGGTAGTACATAATAAGTTTTTTTTTTTTTTTTTTTTTTTTTTAAGGATTTTATTTATTCATTCATTCATCCCCCCCCTGCTGCCCGCGCTCGCCGGGCCAGCCAACCACGCCGCGCAGGCGGGCCCGCCCCCACCAGGAGGCCCCGGGAACCGAACCCGGGGCCTCCCACATGGCAAACGGGAGCCCCACTGATTGAGCCACAGCCGCTTCCCCATAATAAGTCTTTATTAAAAGAACAACTAAAGCATCTTTGAGGACCTCTCAGCCCTGGAAATACAATAAGGGACATTGTCTCCTTATAGAAACTGTCCTTAACATTATCTGTAACGGTGAGCTCTCTGCTTCTTGATTTGAGAAGTCTGGACTGGAAAATAAAGACCAGAAGCTTAGCTGGCTGGCTAATCAATCTGGAGGAGCGTGTTCAGCGTCCATATCAGGCTCTTCAGAAGCTGTCGCTATGACCAAGTTTGGGATGCAAGATGTTTATTAGATGTTTGTTAGAGAACACCACCTGTGAAGGGAAGGGGGCAGTGGCAGGACTGGGCAATGAAAGAAGTTGAACCGTTATGCATGCCCATCACTTGGCAAAGAGCTCTGGAGATGGCATTGCCTGTCAGAGTTTCTCTCTTTGAGCCCAAATGGCCAGGCCTTTGTACCACTGCCTCTCTAGTAACCAGATGCTGTTGTCCTGGGAGGAACAGATTTCATGCGAACCCTTTCAAGCAGCTGACTAGACTCTGAAAGGGCTGGCAGCTAGGGGCTGTAGGCTGACTGCACGCTCTGTGGCTGGGCAGCGAGCCCTGCCTTGAAGGGGGATCTGGGTAGCACATCCCCTTGTCTACCACATGTGGTGTGGTGACTTATAGTTGGTTTTTCAGAGTTTGAATGGCAGCTTTCTCTACTAGGGAGTCAGGAGACAGGGTAACAGTCTTGGCTCTGTTACTGACCTCACTATGAAACTTTTAAGTCATTTTCCCTCAATGAGTCTCAGTTTTCACATCTATTTTGTTAGACCAGATGGTCTCTATGGTTCTGTGAATATTCTGGTCTGCTTTATGAGCAGCTCTGATGCTGAGGTAGAGTTGAGTAAAGTGATGTGTTCTCACCATATTTCTGTTCATTTGGTCATCCACCTGCCAGATTCGAGAGTTGTACAAGCGGCGGCTGGATGGGGTTGAAATGTTGGAGAGACATATCATTCAGGCCCGAGCTCGGGCCATGGCGGAGGAAGAGCGGACTATTCACCAAGTAGAAACACAGTTCCTTGAGGCCTCCAGCGTCATCAAGTTGCCTCCAGGTGTGTATAAAGAACTCTCATTTGCCCTTCACTCTGATTCCCTGTTAATAGTTTACAGTATTTGCTCCTACAGAATGGAAGGCCTGTCGAGGACTATCAAGAACATGAAAGGCAAGATCTTGAGTTTTTTTATGAACATTTGAGAGCAGGTTGCTGATGTGGTGTGCCATCACCACAAAATACTCCAGTGTACAATATCTCCAAAATAGGGACACTCTCCTACATAACCAGTGTACAACCCTCCAAATCAGAAAATCAGCACTGGTACAACTCTGATCTCCAATCCACTGATCCCATTCAGATTTCACCAACTGTCCCAACATGTCTCTTTTTTCTCTCTTGTCCAGGATCCTATCCAGGAATGTATTGCATTTAGTTGCCAAGTCTTTCTTTTAGACTATTTCAATTTGGAACAATTTCTTGATCTTTCTTATCTTTCATGTTCTTGATGACAGGCCTTTCATTCTGTAAGAGGTTCTGTCTAACCGTGCATTTTCAGCTGGAACACCACATGGATTATGCTGTGTTCTTCTCATTGCATCACATCAAGAGACATCGCTTGGTCTTGTTGGTGTCGGCCAGGGTTCTCCACATTAAGTCACCATTTTCCCTTTATAATTGATTAGCATTTTATGGAGAGATAGTTTCAGATTACACCAATATCTTGTTCTTCATCAAACCTCCAACTGCCAGCATTCGTTGACAACCCTTTCCTGAACAACCACCTCTATAATGATCATAATAATTTCTTCTTCTTTTATCTGTTGGTTTTCTGCTCCAGGGAAGAGCTTTCCTTTTACCATTTAGTTATTTATTTAATCACTTTGGAGTCATGTTCTAATTTTAGTCAGTGTATTATAATCTATTATTATCATTCTTTAAGGCTCAAATTATCCCTGACATGGCCTATAGGAACCTTTTGAAGCTGACTCCTGTGTTCTTTTGACATATGCCTATCATTTGTTGATTATTTCCTTATTTTTTTGTTACAGTAAAATGTTCCAGGCTCATCTTGTACTATCCCATACTAGCCCTGGAATCAGCCATTTCTCTAAGGAGTTTGGGTTCCTTTAGTGCACAGTGGAATTTAGAGGCCAGGATCTGGGCACTAGGGAGCTCATTGCTATTGGGGTATCATTGCTTCCAGATCCTCATTACATCTATAATGATTTCTATATCTCTTGGTGTACATGTATTAATATACCATGAGTATATCCAATACCTCCAATTCAATCCAATACCTCAGGGTATTTTCTACCTTTCCTACTTGCCATGTTTGTAAATACCTTCTCTAGAAGTGAGACACTTGGCTCCTCTTGCCCTCTATATATTTATTTATTTGCTTAAGCACATCACACATTTGCTCAATGTAGCTAGTCTCTGACTGTGCCGGCCATCTCTTTTGCCTGCCAGCTCTGCACACCACCACCTTACATCTTTGGGCACTTGGCCTACGAGCCTATTCTTACATAGGGCTCCCCAATCCTGGTAAGTGCCTATGAAGGGTTCCTTAAACTACACTACCACCACCACACTGCATCCTAAGCTGCTATACTGACTCCTCCATACTGGGAAGAAAAGGGAATATGGGGAGGAAAAGGGACAGTCACCAGATTTTGAGTAATATGTAAATTTTCTTTTGGTCAAAATTATGATGGCAGTTTTGGCTATGTGTGTTAGCCAAAATGTTAAGCTGAACGGGTTGTGTGATGCAGAACAGAGTGGAGTCTAGCTTGCCATAAGAAGAGATAAGGGCTAAACCACAATTTCATGCGGGATTCAAAGAAATAACTCCTATTTCCTAAAACACGGGAGAGTTTTGCCTTGTGTGATTATGAGTGAGCTCAGTCAGGGCAGTAAACAAGATGGTAGGAAGTGGTCACGGGAACAGGATGAGAGCTGTGGGTGTTTTTGTAGATACCGAGATACCATTGCACTGTAGTGGGGCTTGTTCTGTTCTGTAATGAATGTTTGCTGAGTGGGCTGGCAGTTTTAAAATATTACAGTCTCTGTTTTTGTTTCAGTCCTTTTGCATTTGTTATGATTACTGATATAATTGGACCTATTTTTACCATTAATTTGTGCTTTCTATTTATCCTACTTTCTATGCTTTTTTTTTTTTTTTTTTCCTTTTCCTGCCTTCTATTGGATTTTCTTTATTCCTTACCTGTCCCCCTCCCTACTGACTGGGATATGATGCTTTCTGTTTTCTTTCTTTTTTTTTTTCCTTCTTTTTTTAAACAAATCAATTTAATAAAGCATACACTAATTTATTCCAAGTGTACAATCAGTGGTATTTGGTATAATCACATAGGTGTGCATTCATCACTTCAATCATTATTAGAGCATTTTCATTATTTCAATAACAATAATAGCAAACAAAAAACAGACAAACAAGAAAATTCTTCACCTCTCAATCTCTGTTTCCCCTGCTGTACATAACTGCTATTTTGGCTATTCTTTTTTTTTTTTTTCCTTAAATATACTTTTATTTATTTATTTATTTTTAAAAGATACTTAGATTACATAAACATTACATAAAAAATGTACGGGATTCCCATATGCCCCACTTCCTAGCCACCCCCCCACTTTCCTACATTAACAACATCCTTCATTAGTGTGGTACATTTGTTACAATTGATGAACACATATTGGAGCATTGCCACTAAGTGTGGATTATAATTTACATTATAGTTTAAACTCTCTCCTGCACAATTTTGTAAGTTATGATGAGATATATAATGGCCTGTATCTGTCATTGCAACATCATTCATCTGGCTATTCTTGCACCATTATTTATTTATTTATTGAGCAGTTTTATTGAGATATATTCACATACCATATGCTCTATCTAAAGTCTGTAATCAATGGCTTTTAGTGTAATCACAATGTTGTGCATTCATCTTCACAAAAATTTTAGAATTATTTCACTACTCCAAAAAGAAAAACACACCCCTTAGCATGCCTTCCCTAGCCATACATAACCACTAATCAAATTTCATATTTATAAATTGATTTATATTTACATTTTATATAAATGGAATCATACAATATGTTACATAATATATTTGGTTCCTAGTAACGCAATCATACAGTATTTGTCCTTTTGTGTCTGGCTTGCTTCACTCAACATAATGTCTTCTAGGTTCATCCATGTTGTCATATGCTTTACAACTTCATTTCTTCTTACAGCTGCATAATACTCTATCATGTGAATAGACCACAGTTTGTTTATCCATTCATCAGTTCATGGACACCTGGGTTGTTTTCAACTTTTGGGAATCATGAATAATGCCACTATGAACACTGGTGTGCAGAATTCTCAGTTCTTCTGGGTATATACCCAGTAGTGTTTTATTTCTTTTGTAAATCACCCTAAACTTTTAAAAATATATTTGACTTAAAAAATTCTAAAGTAATGAATATATCCATCCCTAATGTAATTTACCTCCTTTATAGATGTCTTACATGTTATTTGCAGTTCTCAGGATAGGCCTTGCCAAGTAAATAAATCAACCTCCCACATTAATTTCTCTGTCATGCAAAGTCTGCCTTGGATCTGGCAGCTTCCCAGAGCAGCTCCTTTCAAGAATCCAGTCTGATCCCATTTTGTGACTCTGCAGTCTTAGCTTTGTGGCTTCAAGGTCACTGAATTAAAGGGGAAAGAGAACTGGAGTGTCATGCAGAGGCTTTTATTTGCCTCAGCTCAGAAGTCACACATGGTACTTTCATTCATATTTCACTGGCAACATCTATCAAGCAACATGATCCCAGCCTAACTTCAGGAGAGGATGAAAAATGTCTGTGTTCCCAGGAAGAGGAAAATGTGTGGGAAATACATAACATTGTTTATAGTATCATTGTGCAGTATTATTATTATTTTTTCACGTATTGGGGCCGAGGATTGAACCTGGGACCTTGTGTGGGAAGCTGATGCTCCACTGAACCACATCAGCTCCCCTGAGTTGTTTTAGTTTGTTTGTCTGTTTTGCTTGTTTTTTTGTTTTTTTTTTTTTTATTTAGGAGGCACCAGGAACTGAACCTAGGACCTACCTTGTGGGCAGCAACCACATGAGCCATATCTGCTCCCATTGTGCACTATTTTAATTCTATCCCCCAAAGTAACTGTTATTATTATTATTTTATATGGTCAAATCTTGTATAGATTTACTCACATGTTTGTTTGTTTATTTTTTTACCTTTCCTTCTTCTATTTCATTTTTTCCCTTTAGAGTTAGTATTCTTCTTCTGAAAGTATATCCCTAAGTGAGAGTGGCTAATATTCTCAGTTTTTTGTTAGTCTGAAAAATGTCTTTATTCCACTATCACTTCTGAATGACAGTTTAGCTACTTATAGACCTCTAGGTAGATGTCTTCTGGCATATATTGCTGCTGTTGAGATGTCTGTTGTCATCTAACTGTAATGCCTTTGTGGTTGCTTTTATATCTCTTTGTCTTTGGATTCTACTATTTCTATGGTCTGTGTTTAGGGGGCTTATTGTGATTCTTGAATCTGATGATTCATGTCTTTCATCAATTCAGGAAAATGTACAGCCACCATTCCTTTAAATATTGTATCTACCCTGTTCTCTATATTTCTGTTTTACATCCATGCCTCAACTTCTCCTTGCTTTTCTTTGCTGTATGTTTCATAATTTTCTTTTATTCATCATCCAGATTACTAATTCTCTATTCAGCTGCATCTAATCTGCTATTTAAAACAGTCATTGAGGTTTTTGTTTCACTATAGTTTTCATTTCTAAAAATTCTACTTGTTTTTGTTTCAAACCTGTCTAGTCTTTATATTGATAGTGTCTTACTCTTTTCTCATGTTTGTCATTTTCTTTTATGTCTCTAACCATTTTAAACATACTTATTTTATTTTATAGTTTGTATCACTATTTCTATGAAATTCTTTAGAGGTCTACTGCTGTTGTTAATTTTGTCTTTGACTCTCATTCATGAGGGAATGCTTTTTCATGAGTTTTATGATTTGGAACTATGAACTCATTGGGTATATGTGGTGAGAGAGGCTTTATCTAGGGAAGCGGCTGTGGCTCAATCAGTAGAGCTCCTGTTTACCATGTGGGAGGCCCCGGGTTCGGTTCCCGGGGCCTCCTGGTGGGGGCAGGCCCGCCCGCATGGCGTGGTTGGCTGACCCGGCGAGCACAGGCAGCAAGGGGGGGATAAATGAATAAATAAATAAAATCTTTAAAAAAAAAAAAAAAAAAGAGAGGCTTTATCTATGGGACTCCATGAAGCATTGTTTGAGGGCCCATATCTTCACTCCAAGGGCTTTATTAGGCTGTTTTTATTTTAATTGCTAGGCTTGAGAGTTTCCAGACAATGTATATAGTGACTATTTAAAATCCAAATCCTCTTATGGACAAGACCTTGCTGCAAATTCCTAGGGCGGATGTTTCTACCCCTACCTAAAGCTCAGGTTGCAACTTGGATTCGTGGGTTGGTAGATGCATTTCTTGGCATCAACTCTTTCACAGAGGATTCAGCTTTGAGGATTCTGGCTTTACTTCAGGGTCTCAGTGGCTGATCTCCACTTGTCCAAAGGACTTTTCTTCTCCTTCAATGCACTCAGCAAATTCTCCCCAGGGATCTCTGCTGTCAGCTAACATGTACCTCTCTGATTTGAAAGCAACTCTTTTATTTTGACCCACTGGAAGATTTCCTTTACTTTTTTGTGTGCCCAGCTATGTATTCAAAGAATTATTTGTTGTGTTTTCTCCAGCATTTCTAGGTGTATTGGTGGTGGGAAACTTTTCGGATTATATTGCTTACTATATTGCTGAAAATGGATATCTCTAGTGATTTTTTTTTTTCAGCTAAAAATTTATTGAAGT
This sequence comes from Tolypeutes matacus, assembly GCA_026826555.1. Taxonomy (NCBI): domain Eukaryota; kingdom Metazoa; phylum Chordata; class Mammalia; order Cingulata; family Chlamyphoridae; genus Tolypeutes; species Tolypeutes matacus. The sequence goes on from JAKSZT010053846.1 coordinate 5,574,162, forward strand.
ATTTCACTCATACATTAACATATATAAACAATAAGTTATAGTAAAAATTGTGAACTTACAAAACAAACGTGTTTCATCATACAGGGCTCTCTTACCTTACCCCACCACCAATACCTTGCATTGTTGTGAAACATTTTTAACAAATGTTGAAAGAGCATCCTCAAAATATTACTACTAACCAAAGTATCTTACATTTGGTGTATCCCCCCCCCCCAAACTACCCTATTACTATTTTTATATCATTCATACATGAACATACATAAAACAATAAATGTATAGTAAAAGTTGTGAACTTACAAAGCAAACATGCATGACATCATACAGGGGTCCCATACATCAACCCACCACCAGCACGTTGCATTGTTGTGAGACATTTGTTACAAATTATGAAAAAATATTGCCAAAATCTTACTAACTGTAGTCCATATCTTGCTTTTGGTGTATTTTTCCCCCAACACACTCTATTATTATTTTTTTCAGTTTAATAATATCCTTTATGTAACCTGATATATCCAAATTATTATTATTTCAACATGTAATCAATAAAAAAATTATTAATGATACATTTTACATTCTTTTTCCCTATGAAGTCTTTGAAATCCAGGGCATGTTTTACATGTATAGCACACCTCAGGTCAGACTAGCCACGTATCAGTGCTCAACAGCCACATGTGAAAAGATGCTGAACCTCACACACAATCAGGGAGACTCATCAGATTGGCAAAAATATAAAAGTCTGACAATGTCAAGTATTGGCAAGGATATAGGGAACTCTTATACCTTGCTAGTATATAATTCAGAAATCAATGTCTAATAAATTTGAAAATATAGATAATATTCAGCACGATAATTCCACTTCTAGTATATACTTTAGGAAAATTCTCCCACCACTGTGTAAATAGATATTTTTCAAGAATGTTCTCTTACTTTTTTTTTTTTTTTTGATTCTTTCATTTCTTTTATTTGTAATCCTTTTAAGGGGGTCAGACTTTCAGAGGAATCTTACATTATTTTTTAAATATATTTTTATTACAGAAGCTGTGAACGTACAAAACAATCATGCATATGTGCAGAATTCCTATACAGCACCCCTCCATCAATCTGGAACATTTGTTACAGATTGTAAGATAATATCATCAGACATTACCACTAACCATGGTCCATAATGAACATCTGGTGCACTTTTTCCATACTCCTTCATTATCAACACAGTATATCTTTGGCATAGATGCACGAATATTACAGTGTTGCTGTTAACTATTTCCCATGCGTCTCCACATTCCCACCACCCTGCAATAGTGATGTACATCTACTCTAGCTCACAAAGGACACTCTTGCATCTGAAACATCAACCACTATTCTCAACCACTTCTGGGTTTGCTGTGTTATTCAGTCCCTAGATTATTCTCTAGCTTTCTTTCAATTGACATTTACATTGCTAGACTACCCTTTCCAGCCACATTCCCATTTATAAACCGGCAGTTACTCACTGTACTGTATTACCATCAACTCTATACATTCCCATACTTTTATAGTAAAATTAATTAAAACTTCTATATACATTAAGCATCAGTAGTCCATCTCGGCCCTCCTCTTAATCTCCTTTAAGAATCCACCACCTACCACCAGGTCTTGAAGATGTTTTCCTATGTTTTCTTCTAGAATCTTTGTGGTTCTTGCTTTTATATTTAGGTCTTTGATCCATTTTGAGTTAATTTTTGTATAAGGGGTCCTTTTCCTTTCTTTCGGCTATGGATATTGAGTTCTCCCAGCACCATTTGTTGAATGGATTGCTCTGCCTGAGCTGGGTGTGTTTGACAGGCTTGTCAAAAGTCACTTGACCGTAGATGTGAGGGTCTGTTTCTGAATCATCAATTTAGTTCCATTGGTCTATGCGGTTTGTCTTTATGCCAGTACCATGCTGTTTTTTAACCACTGAGGCTAGGTAATATGATTTAAAGTCCCAAAGTGAGAGTCCTCGAACTTCACTTATCCTTTTTAAGATATTTCTGGCTATTCAGGACCCCTTACCTTTCCAAATAAATTTGATAATTGTGTTTTCCATTTATTTAGAAAATGTTGGTGGAATTTTTATCAGGATTGCATTGAATCTGTGTATCAATTTGGGTAGAATTCACATCTTAATGATATTTAGTCTTCTGATCCATAAGCATAGAATATTCTTCTAATTATTTAGGTCTTTTTTTATTTCTTTTAACAATGCATTGTAGTTTTCTGAATACAAGTGCTTTATATCCTTGGTTATGTTTATTCCTAAATATTTTATTCTTTTAGTCACTATTGTAAATGAAATTTTTTTCCTGACTTCCTTCTCCGATTACACATTACTTGTGTCTTTTAAAGTCTATTTCATCTTATATAAGTATAGCTACTCTGGCTTTTTTTTTCTTTTTGTTTATTGTATGTGTGGAATATCTTTTTCCAGCCCTTCATTTTCAGTCTATAGGTATCCTTGGGTCTAAGGTGAGTCTCTTGCAGACAGTATATAGATGGCTCATATTTTCTTGTCCATTCCTCCAGTCTGTGTCTTTTTTTTTTTTTTTTTTAAAGATTTTATTTATTTATTCATTTATCCCCCCTTGCTGCTCGTGCTTGCTGGGTCAGCTAACCACGCTGTGCGGGCAGGCTTGCCTTCACCAGGAGGCCCCGGGAACCGAACCTGGGGTCTCCCATATGGTAAACGGGAGCCCTACTGATTGAGCCACAGCCGCTTCCCAAGTCTGTGTCTTTTGATTGCAGAGTTTAATCCATTAACATTCCATGTTATTACTGTAAAGGCAATTCTTATTTCACCCATTTTGACCTTTGGTTTTTATCTGTCATATTTTATTTTCATCACTCTTTTGAGACTTTTAGTTACTTTTGCTGATATAATCTCCATTTCTAGACTCTCATCCAAGCCTCTCTCTCCTGTCTTTTCTTTTCAGACTATTGCACACCCTTTTTTATTTCCTGCAAGGCTGGTCTCCTTGTTATAGACTCTCTAAGTTTCTGTTTATCTGTGAATATTCTAAAGTAGCCCTCATTTTTGAAAGACAGTCTTGCTGGATATAAGATTCTTGACTGGAAATTTTTCTCTTGCAGTATCTTAAATACATCATACCACTGTCTTCTTGCCTCCATGGTTTCTGATGAGAAATCAACACTTAATCTTATTGGGTATCCCTTATATGTTATGCATTGCTTTTCTCTTGCTGCTCTCAGAATTCTCTCTTTGCCTTTGACATTTGACATTCTGATTAGTATGTGTCTCGTAGTTGGTCTATTTGGATTTGTTCAGATGAGAGTACGTTGTACTTCTTTTTTTTTTTTTTTTAAGATTTTTTATTTATTTACTTTATCCATTTTAATCCCCCCCTTCCCCATTTGCTGTTTTGTGTCCATTCACTGGGCAATTCTCTGTGTCTGTTTCCTGCCATCTCTTCTCATCCTTCTCCTCCAGTCTTCACCAGGATTTGATCCTGGAGACCTCCGATGTAGGAGAGAGGTGTTCTGCCACCTGCACCACCTTGGTTCCTGGTTTTCAGAGCTTTCAGAGTATCTCGTCTTGTCTCTCCCCTGCGTCTCTCTCCTGTTACGTCACCATCTTGCTGCATGGCTCCCGGGGCCTGGCGGCTCACCGGCACACAGAGCCTGGCAGCCCATGCGCCTTCTATATATATATATATATTTTTTTTTTTTTTATTTTACCAGGAGGTCCCGGGGATCGAATCCAGGTCCCTCCTATGGCAGACGGAAGCCCAACCTTTTGAGCCACATCCGCCCCCCATTGTACTTCTTGGACATGGATATCTATGTCTTTCAATAGGATTGGGAAATTTTCTACCATTATTTCTTAAAATATTCCTTCTGGCCCTTTTCCCTTTTCTTCTCCTTCTGGGACACCCATGATACATATTTTTGCATGTCTCTTGCTGTCGTTTAGTTCCCTGAGACTTTGTTTAATTTTTTCCATTCTTTTCTTCATCTGTTCTTTTGTATGTTCGCTTTTGGAGGCCATGTCTTCAAGCTCACCAATGCTTTCTTCTACCTCCTCAAATCTGCTGTTATATGATTCTAGTATATTTTTTATTTCTTTTCTTGTGCCTTTAATTCCTGTAAGATCTGCTATTTTTCTACGTATGCTTTCACATTCTTCTTTGTGCTCATCCAATGTCGTCGTCTTTTTTTTTTTTTTTTTTTTTTTTTAATATTTTAAAA
>JAKSZT010053846.1:5578782-5660254 GCA_026826555.1 Tolypeutes matacus
TTTTTTTAATATTTTAAAAGATGCTTAGGTTACATAAATGTTACACAAAAATTACAGGGATTCCCATGTTCCCCACCTCCCACACCTCCCACAACCTCCCACACCTCCCACAACCTCCCACATCTCCTACAACCTCCCACATAAACATCTTTCATTAGGGTGGCACATCACCTGCAATGGATATACACATCCTGGGGCTCTGCCATTAAGCATGGACCATAGTTCACATTGTAGACCACACTCTCTCCCACACAGTTCTGCATGTTATATGCTGATGTAAAATGGCAATAACCTTAATCTCTTTAACCATCTCATTGAATTTATTAAGGAGATTTGTTTGATCATCTGTGATTAGTTGTCTCAACTTCTTTATGTCATCTGGAGGCATCTTGGTCCTTTAACTGGGCCATGTCTTCCTGTTTCTTGGTATGGATTGTAGTTTTTAGTTGGCGTTTTGGCTTATTAGATGTATTTATTCTGGGTGCAGTTTCTCTCTTTAGTTTAGGGCTTTCTTGCCCTTTCTCTCTTGCTGGTTGAAAAGTAGAAGCCAAGGATGTAGTTGGTGCTGTAAGCTGTGGAGGCTTAAGCTGCCTGCATTGCCCCAGGGACTGATGAAGCTTCTCCTACCTTTCTCCTTTGCCAGGGGTAGGGAAAGAGCCACAGCTGGATATAATAATCCAAGTCGTGGAGGCCTCAACCATAGTTGCCCAGAGAGACTGATGAAGGCACGCCCTTCCTCCACTGCCTGGGGCAGGGATGGAGCTGCAGGTGTGGGCAGCAATCTATGCCTTGTGGGTCCAAAATGACTACATTTGCCCCAGTAGCCTTCCAACTATTCAGTCTGTGCCAGGTGGATGTACCTGCAATTACCTGGAGAGGCTGGTGCAAGGCCTGCCAGCTTCTTCTTGCTAGAGGTGGGGCTGAAGCTTAGGCTAGGGCTGCAGTCCAATCTGGGTGGAATGAAGCTGGTTCCTACAGTCACTGTGATTTGCAATCAGCCCTGCTCCCCCATCATGCTGGAGGCAGAGTTAAAATGGCACCTACCGGCTTCTTTCCGACTTGGACAGGTTCAAACTTTAGCTGTTTTTAGGGTTATACTTTAGCCCGCCTAGTTTACTAATCAGTAGCTGAAATCAGTGACCAACCGTCTCTTCCTCCCCTGTTTTTGGGAAATGGAGCTTCCAATTCCTGCCACGGAATAGCTTCCGAGGCGGCTTGTTCTGCCAGTGGAGAATGGGCACCGGCCTCCATGGCATGGAGGGCTCTACTTACGAATCTTCTCTGCAGATGGGCAGTCTCCTCCTTCCATTCTTTCAAGGATGTTGCAGGATGCTCTTCTGGTGTCTTGGAGCCCCAAAACAGGTGCTTTAGATGGCTCTGGGTGATTACTAACTGCCCTATAGCATGAGCTGACCCTAGGAGCTCCTTACTCTGCTGCCATCTTGCAGGTTGTCTCTCTTGTGATTTTTTAAAAAGATTTATTTATTTACTTTATTTTTTAAAAAATTATCCACCCCCTCCCCCAGATGGTTCTCTCACCTGTCTGCTCATTGCTTGCTTGCCTTCTCCAGGAGGCACTGGGAACCGAACCCAGGACCTCTCACATAAAGGCAGCAAATATTGGAGTATTTCATCTGAAAATATTTCAGTGTGTATCTCTAAAAGATAAGGACTAGTTTTAAAACAGAACCATAATATCATTATGGCACCTCAAACAACAATTATTCCTTAATGTCATCAGATATGCAGTCACTGTTCACAGTACCCCATTAGTCTTAAAAATAATATTTTGTTATTCATTTTTAATCAAGATCCAAATGAAGTCCATATTTTGTAATTGGTTGATATGTTTCTTATGTTTCTTTTAACCTATAATTTCTCTCCTCCCTCTTTGTCTTTTTTTTTTAACTTGCAATTTCTTTGCTAAAGAAATTGGTTTGCTTTTCCTATAAACTTGCCCAGAGCCTGGATTTTGCTGATTTCAAAATTGTGATGTCATTTAACCTGTTCATATGATCTCTGTATTTCTTGTAAATTGATAATTAGTTCTAGAGACTTTATGTGGTTCGGGTTCATTTTTTTTTTGCAAGACCACTTCATAAGTAATGCTGTATACTTCTTCCTTCCTCCATCTATTATTTCATTAGAGGTTGCAGATGATAATGATAATTCTATCACTCCTATAGGATACTTCTACAGAGAGAAACTTTTCAGCAGCCCTTTTGATGACCCGAAGGTACAGTTCATATATGAAAGGCAAGATTGATTTGTTTGCCAATTTAAAAAATAATGAGTTGATTTCTCCTGGCTTCTTCCAGAGGTGACTAATGAGGTTTATTTGTTTGGTTTTTGGTGTCATTAGTTATGAACTCATGGATTTCATAACTACAGTGGTATTTATTATCTTTATTAACGCTTATACTGTCTCATCTTTGGCCAATGGGAGCCTTTTCAAGTTGACACCTGAGTTCTTTTGACACAACATCAGTTGTCTTTAATAGCTTCCTTACTTTCTGGAATGGTAAGATATTCCAGACTAACCTTATGTACTTCCTGCCTGAGACCTGAATTTAGCCGTTTCTTTTAAGAAGCTCTGGTTCCTTTTACTTCCCCCAAAGATTTTGATCTGTCCTCCTGCATCCCTGAAAAACACTGTTTTCCAGTGCAGTAAGCAGAAAGAAGGGACAATGCTTTTAGCGTTGGGAGACCTGTCCTATTTGTGGCCTGGAGGGAAGGATCTAGAGGGAGGGAGAGGTGTAAGATACACTGCCTAGAAAGGCACTCACATTTATGGGGGCTTGCTGGGACCAGAGGCTGTGCAAGATTATCCCACTGACCTTGTGCGTTAGGTTTTCTCTCCATTTTATAGGTGTAGGAATTAAACTTAGACAATCAAATAAGTTCCTCCAAGGTTCCACAGCTCAGAAGGTTGGGACCTAGATTTGAACTTGGGTGTGTCTTCTGTCAAAGCCCATTCTCTTTCTTCTGTCTGGAGGAGAAGGGAAGATTGGGAACCAGGCACAGCACCACACAAGTGTAGGCAGTTTCCCTTAGGGACGCCCTCCTTTGTGGTGTGGCTCTGAGCGTGAGGCCCTACCCTTTGTCAGGCCTGCCACCTCTGGCGCTCAGGTCCTCTTAGACATTGAGCACTTGGGCAGATTCCAGATCCCTTCTCGTTCCCCCTCCACTATGCAGTCATGTAGCTTCTGGGACCCCTCCCACAATTGTGGCCCCGTGAGCTTCAGATATTGTTGATCTAGGCAGGGATCCTTGACAGCAGAGTCTCAGGAGGGTTTATTAGGTGCCTGATGTCCTCCTGAGCCCTGGGAGTCAGATACTATCCCTATCTTTGGTAGGGTGTTTTTTGTTTGTTTGATTGTTTGTTTGTTTTGCCAGAGATCAGGGGAGATTAATTAACTTGGTTGTTTTATAAAAGTGAAATAAAATATTGAGAACTGGGAAACGAACATCATCCAGAGAGTGTTCCAAAGACATTCATTTTATTTTTCACCTAAAATAATATTAACTTATAATCAGACATTATCTGCCCTGGGTTCTCAGAATTCTGCTGGTAATGTTTCTATCTTTTATTTCAAAAGTGACAGAAGTAGAGACCCTGATCCAGCACCATGGACACCTCTCATACGTGCTTCTTTGGGTGGGGGAATTGAGGTGACCCAAGAACTCTTTTATAACTTAGATGATTGACGGTGAAGACATTCCCCTGAAACTTTTCTTACTTGAGGCACAGAAGCAGCCTCTCTCTCTCTGTTTGCCAAAACACATGTCACAAAGTAGAAAACACGCTGAATTTCTCCAGAGGGAGCAGGATCAGAATTCTGAAGAAAATGTGTGCTTTCATTCTCTTTCCTTGCTGGTAAATTATCCACATTATCTTTTTTTGGGAATGGAATAACCAAACCCTTGCAGAACTGGACTCAGAACCCGTAGGGTCAGTCTTAGGAGGCCCACCCTTCCCTGCTGGAGGAGGCTGGTCACAAGGCCAGGGCAGGGTTTCCAAGGCTCACCTGGTACATGGTTCAGGCTAATATGGAGGGAGACTTCCCAAAAATCTGATAAACAAGCTGCCAGCAGGCTCCTGCAGACATAATATCCATCCACTCACACCCTGGGGGGAGATGGTAGAGAGGATGGTATCAGGAGAGAGAGGACAGAGCTCCTTGGCAGTGGCCTTGGCCCTTTGTATGGAAGTTTTATCTTTTGAGATTTCAGATAGGCCCTCACCAGGACTGTGTCAACTTGGCCTTGCTGTCACCTCCTGCTAAGGTCTCCTCTGCTTTTCAGAGGAGAAAGACCAGGGACTGCATTCTCCAGAATGTTCCCTCCCCTGTGGTTCTGGGCCAAGGTCTGCTGAGAAGTAAGAGGCTGCTGGTGGGTTTTGGAAGGGAAGTCAGTATTTTCAGGAAGCAGTCATGGGTAGACACCTGAGCGGCCATGAATTCCACAGCAGCTTCTAAATAAACTTCTCTGGAACCCCCTGCTTCAGTGATACAGGATGGCATTGTTGATGCTGGCTTCCCTGACCTTCTTCCCCCAATCTGTAATCCCTTGTATTAGGACCCTTTATATATATATATTTAAAAATATATTTTCACTACAGAGGCTGTGAACTCACAAAACAATCATGCACATGTGTAGAATTCCCATACAGCACCCTTTCACCAACACACCACACGTGGTGGAATATTTGTTACAGATTATAAGATAACATCATCAGACTATTACCACCAACCATGGTCCATAGTGTACATTTGGCACACTTTTTCCATACCCCCCCACCCGCCCTCCATTATCAACACAGTACATCTTTGGCATTGATGCAGAAATATTATAGTATTGCTATTAACCACAGTCCATAGGTCACACCAATTGTATTTTTCCCATGCTTCTCCACATACCCACCACCCAGAACCCTTTATATTTTAATATACAGAGATGGTTTTTGTTTTCCTGATGGAACCCTGATGATTACAGGGTCTTAGTTTGCCAGGATGCTAGAACAAGTACCATAGAGTCGTTGGCCTAAACAACAGGAAGGTATTATCTCACAGTGTTGGAGACTAGAAGTCCAAAAGCCAGGTATGAGCAGGCCCTGCTTTCTCAGAAGGCTGTAGCATTCCGGTGGCTTGCTGGCGATCCATAACCCAGGCTCTGCCTCCCTCATGTGGCGCGCTGTCTCCTCTTCACTCCTGTTGCTTCTAACGACTCCAGTCTTGTTGGATTAAGGCCCACCCTGATTCAGTTTGGCCTCAGCTTAATAGGACCTTCGAAGATTCTATTTACAAATGAGTTCACACCCACAGGACTGGGGGTTAGGGTTTGAACATGTCTTTGTGGGGGATATATAGTAACTAGACCAAATCTCAAAATTCCTAGATTACATATGGGATGGGGGAACACGTATTCTTCACTTGTCTCACCTATACTCTTGGCTATAGGGAGCCTCCCCAGGAAAAGGCCATTTAAAGGCACCGTATATTAAGATAACGTCAGTTTGTGAAACAAGCAAGGAAGTTTGAAAACTTCTAAGTGTTCCATTAATCCTGTTTTTTCCTTAAGTTTTATCAAATGTATATAGTTTTAAAAAATCAAATAGCTTAGAAGATCTTATAATAAAATATAAAAGCCTCCATCCCTCCCAACTTCAGTCCACTTGCCAAAGGCGACCATTTCTAGTTTCAATTCTTCTGGATACCTCTAAATAATATGTCTTTACTACTATTTCTTGGATTATCCACCACTGACACAAATTATTGGCTTCCAACTCTATTAAATGAGATTTTTCTCTCTCACTTGTATGTGGGTCAGTTGGGAGGTGGCCAATCTAACTGGGCTTCGCTAGTTGAAAGCTGTGGGTTCAGCTGGGCTTGGCTCGGGTTTGCTTTAACATCTCATTGGCCAAAACACATCACATATCAAGGGTGGAGAAGTACACTCTGCCTCTGGCAGCAGGGACCATAAAGCATCATGGATGTGACTACGGGAAGGTCAGGACTGGGGCCAATCAATCTACCATACTTTGTTCTATTTCATTCTAGACCTCTCTGTGTGTAATAATATTTTAACTCACATAATGCTGTGACACAGCCTTGCCCATTGGTTGGCCAAGTATTTGCTGATTCGTTTCTTTAATCTCCACGTTTCCAGAGGGTTCTGAGAAAGAATTTTGATAGACTGTTTAGTCTGGGAGGATGAAGAAAATTTGGATGCAGGTTCTTCAACACCAGTCTGGTTTGAAACACCTTTGTCCTCATTCTTTACTTTGTAGTGAAGTCTGTCTTCAGATGGTGTGTAGACAATGAGTTGCTACGGGAATATCATTTGATCTGCCCAGAAGATTACTACAGCAATACTGTGCCATTTTGCTCTGCACCTAAAGGTAATGCTCCTATACTCTCTTAGAATCTTTTTATTTATTTCAGGGAAGTTCTTTAGTAGCCGGACCTCATCAGCTACCTTTGCTATCATTCATAGGTATTTTTTTCCCTTTGATTTTGATAGTGACTGTTAGGAGGATCAAATCTGAGTATGCCACTTCCTCAGTAGCTTCCAAATGTCTGCAAGACACACAGCTCCTCAAGGCCGAATGTGATGCTTTGGTCAGCTGCCCAAATATTTAAGAATGTAAAAATATTTAAGATGTAGTTGAATGAACCAAGAGAAGAGGCTGAGGACATAGATAGCAAGGGAGCAAGTTCCTGATGGAAAAAGGAGGAGATGGAGTTGGAACATGGACCTAGGGATTTGCTCATACAGGAAAGGAATGACTTTCCATCCTTGAGAATGGAGGAAAAGATGGGTGGGGAGGTAGAGAAGGGCATGCATGTGTGTGTGGTATTAGACCAGTTTCTTACGATATGGGAGGCAAGGATCTCTGAGAATTGGAGGGGGGGAGGGGCTGCATTGAGTGCTTAAACAGAGAGGTGAATTTTTGAAAGAGTCACTGTGTAGATGGGCAGAAGAGTAGACTGGACAAGCATCAGGATTGCCTAGCAGTGCCAGGCTTAGAAGACAATATCCAGCAGCCCTAATCTGCTGGACTGTTTGTTTGGTGATCTGTGGGGCTTTGGAGCTGAGAAGGGGTTTAGGGTGGGAGGATTGGGATCTAGAGAATTGCAGGCACTGATGAGAAAAGGTTCAACTGATGGACTGAGCAGATCAGGGAAGTGAGGCCAGAAAGAGGTAGCAGAATCAAGTGTCATGGTATACTAAGCCCCTTAATAGCTTAAAGTTAGTTGGAAATTTGCCAAATTATGCAGGTAAATAAGGATGTCGCTAACATTTATTGAGCATTTACCAGGTATCATAGTAGGAAATGTGTGGCAGTACCATTTTCATTGCATTCTTGCTAACAATAGATCTTCTCATTTAACCTTTGGAGAAGATCTTATAGGTGTAAAAAACTAACATATTTTTTAATTACTTGTATGAACTTTTTAAAACGCATGTTTATATATTGGGTTTCTATCTATGCATGTGTCATAATTGTCTATTCATGTTCTTTGACCGTGTGGGAAAACTGAACAGATATTTTAATGCTCTGGTCCTAAGTCACGATTACATAGAATAAATTCCAGCAATAGTTGATATGCTGAAGAGCAGTTATATCTGGTGTAGTAAATGTGAAAGTTTAGGAGAAAATATCAAGCTGTGTCTTTGGTAGTTTTATAGTCATCTCAGAAATGTCCACCTCCTCAGTTAGGTACAGTAACTCAGTTTGCTTCCTTGGTGCCATAGGCATCTTCCTCCCTGGATGTAAAAAACTGACATTTAGTTGTGGGAAGCATTCCAGCTCAAAGAGAGAGCTGATCAAGAGGCTTGAAGTTTCATACAACAAGAAGCTTGCCTCTGCTGAAGGCAAGATAGACTTCAGTAGGGACAGCCTGACACGGGACTCGTCTTCTGAGGCCAAACACAGGACCAAAGAAACAGCCAAGGTTAGTTCTGAAGCCTGTGCTCAGTGGTATGTGTGGGCAGTGGGGTCAGGGAGGTGGTGAGGGGGAAGGAGTTCAAGATGACACAAGAAGTTGTGATGAATCCATGGCAAAATGGAGAGTAGATTTTGTGGGGGCCCTCTGTAGGTCAGGTAGTTGGCCAAGATGTCAACATATACAGTCCCATTGCCTGACTTTGGCTGTATTTTTATATGTTCCAAAGAAAGCAAGTCCACCAAAGAATAAAAACTGGATGAACCACTTAAACATGCCACAGAGAGAAATGGAGCGACTTCTACTTGCCAGAATGGAGTATCGGAACAGTTTCCTGAAAAACCCTCGTTTTTTCCCCCCCAACACTCCCCATGGAGGCAAGTCTCTCCTTTTTCCTCCCAAGAAGCCAGGATGCATAGAATTCCAGAGTGGAAAGCAACAACAGAGGTATGTCTTTTCCTGGCTCCTATTCTTAGAAAATTTGACCCTTTAGAGTAAAAACCAGAAAGTCCTGGGTTTGGTTGGTCTTATGGAGACCCCTAGACTGTTGGGGGGCATATTGTGAATATTTCTGATGGCTCAGATATATTTACTTTGACATCAATCAGTCACCACATAATATGATTAAATATGGATGAAACTAACAGCTCCCCCCCCAACCCCATTTCCTTCCTACAGTTGTGCTGATACTCCAGTGTTTCTAGCTAAGCCATCAATCGGGTTTTTCACGGATTATGAAATTGGACCAGTATATGAGGTAGAAATCTTGTTTCTTTACAGATCTCACCCCAACTCCTTCCTTATTTTTTTCAGTCTTTATTATGGAATTTTTAAAACTATATACAAAACTAGGGAAATGACTATGGACTCTGATGCGTCCATCACCCAGCTTCAACAGTTATCTGCATTCTGCAAATATTGTCTCACCCATTACCCCCACAGCTTCTTTGTGTGTGTGTGTGTCTGTGTGCATATGTATGTACTGCAGTATTTTAAGGAAAATTCTAGACATCACATACCATTCTTCAGTTTATACTCTGGCAGCTATCTCTAACAGATAAGAACTTTAAAAAAAATTATAATACCGTGATCACACCCAATGACATTGACAACAATTCTGTGATATCACCTGATACCCAGTCCACATCTGATTTCCCCCCATTTGTTACCAAAAAAAAAAAAAAAAAAAAAAAAAAAAATCATTTTTTAAGTTGGTTTCTTTGAATCAGAATCGAAAGAATCCAAACAAGGTCTACATGTTGCATTTTGTTAAAATATCTCTTTTAGTTGAGGATAATTCCTTCCCTGTCTCCCCTACCTCCCATTCCCTGCTTTTTTTTTTTTTTTTTTTTTTTTTAATGCCATTTATAAGTTCTCACAGCCCGGATTTGGCTAGTTATATTATTTTGGTGGCACTTAAAACATGTTCCTTCATTCTCCATATTTTCTATGAACTTGTAGTTAGATGTAGAGGTTTGATTAGATTCAGGTTTTGATGAATGGCTTCAGGTGTTGTGAGCCTGACTCATCTTTTATACAGTTTTTAAATTTAATCAACCTTTCATGTAAGGGTTTTAGAACCCTTAGGGATTGTTTCCTAGATCCATTTTATTCTTTAGGGGTAAAGAAACGGTGATTTCTAATTCTGTTATTCCTTCTGCATTTATTAGCTGTGAGTTTCTGTGTAAAAACAAAACAAAACACCTTTCCTTCTATTCCTGTTTGCTCGTCCTTGTATTCTATTTACTTTTATAGGTAACTTTTTATTAGTGTGGGTTGTTCCATTGTTTCTTTTTGAAATCATAAGCAAATATGTATATATATATTTTTTGTGAACTCTCATTTTAGTATCATTATTAATAATTTGATTTTTTTTTTTTGAATCAAACAATATGTTACATAATATATTTGGTTCATAGTAACGCATTCATACAGTATTTGTCCTTTTGTGTCTGGCTTGCTTCACTCAACATAATGTCCTCCAGGTTCATCCATGTTGCCATATGCTTTACAACTTCATTTCTTCTTACAGCTGCATAATATTCCATTGTGTGAATAGACCACAGTTTGTTTATCCATTCGTCTGTTGATGGACACCTGGGTTGTTTCCAACTTTTGGCAATGGTGAATAATGTTGCTATGAACATCGGTGTGCAGATGTCTGTTCATGTCACTGCTCTCAGTTCTTCTGGGTATATACCCAGTAGTGGTATTGCAGGGTCACGTGGCAAGTCTATATTTAACTTCTTTAGGAACTGCCAAACAGTCCTCCATAGTGGTTGTACCATCCTGCATTCCCACCAACAGTGAAGAAGTGTTCCCATCTCTCCACATCCTCTCCAACACTTGTAGTTCTCTGTCTTTTTAATAGTGGCCATTCTGATGGGTGTGAAATGATATCTAATTGTAGTTTTGATTTGCATTTCCCTAATCATGAGTGATGTTGAGCATTTCTTCATGTGTTTTTTTTGCCATTTGTATTTCTTCTTCGGAGAAATGTCTATTCAAGTCTTTGGCCAATTTTTAAATTGGGTCATTTGTCTTTTTATTGTTGAGTTGTAACATCTCTTTATATATCCTGGATATTAAACCCTTATCAGATATGTGATTTCCAAATATTTTTTCCCACTGAGTTGGCTGCTTTTTCACCCTTCTGACAAAGTCCTGTGAGTTGCAAAAGTGTTTAATTTTGAGGAGGTCCCATTTATCTATTTTTTCTTTTCTTGCACGTGCTTTGGGTATAAAGTCTAAGAAACCACCGCCTACTACAAGGTCTTGAAGATGTTTCCCTATATTTTCTTCTAGTAGTTTTATGGTCTTGGCTTTTATATTTAGATCTTTGATCCATTTTGAGTTGATTCTTGTATAGGGGGTGAGGTAGGGGTCCTCTTTCATTCTTTTGGTTATAGATATCCAGTTCTCCCAACACCATTTGTTGAAGAGACTGTTTTTTCCCATTAGCGTGCGCTTGGTAAGTTTGTCAAAAACCAGTTGACTGTATAGGTGAGGGTATATTTCTGGGTTCTCAATTCTATTCCACTGATCGATGTGTCTATCTTTATGCCAGGACCATGCTGTTTTGACCACTGTAGCTTTGTAATATGTTTCAAGGTCAGGCAGTGAAATTCCTCCCACATTGCTCTTCTCTTTTAGAATGCTTTTGGCTATTTGGGTGCATTTACCCTTCCAGATGAACTTGGTAATTGCCTTCTCTAATTCTGTAAAGTAAGCTGTTGGGATTTTGACTGGTATTGCATTGAATCTATAAATCAGTTTGGGCAAGATTGACATCTTCACGATATTTATTCTTCCAATCCATGAACACGGAATGTCTTTCCATTTGTTTAGGTCTTTTTAAATTTCTTTTAGCAGTGTTTTGTAGTTTTCTGCATATAGGTCCTGTACTTCCTTGGTTAAATTAACTCCTAGGTATTTGAGTCTTTTTGTTGCTATTGAAAATGGAATTTTCTCCCTGATTTCCTCCTCAGGTTGTTCAGTACTAGTGTACAAAAACATTACTGATTTTTGCGTGTTGATTTTGTATCCTGCCACTTTGCTGAACTCATTTATTAATTCAAGTAGCTTTCTCGTGGATACTTCAGGATTTTCTAAGTACAGGATCATGTCATCCGCAAACAGTGAGAGTTTTACTTCTTTTCCTATTTGGACGCCTTTAATTTTTTTATCTTGTCTAATTGCCCTAGCTAGAACTTCTAGTACAATGTTGAATAACAGTGGTGACAGGGGCATCCTTGTCTTGTTCACGATCTTAGAGGGAAAGCTTTTAACCTTTCCCCATTGAGTATGATGTTGGCTGTGGGTTTTTCATATATGCCTTTTATCATATTGAGGAATTTTCCTTCTATTCCTATCTTTTGAAGTGTTTTTATCAAAAAAGGATGCTGGATTTTGTCGAATGCCTTTTCTGCATCTATTGAGATGATCATGTGTTTTTTCTCCTTCAATTTGTTAATGTGGTGTATTACATTGATTGATTTTCTTATGTTGAACCAGCCTTGCATACCAGGAATAAATCCCACTTGGTCGTGATGTATAAGTCTTTTGATATGCTGTTGGATTCGATTTGCAAGTATTTTGTTGAGAATTTTTGCATCTATGTTCATGAGAGAGATTGGTCTGTAATTTTCTTTTCTTGTGGAATCTTTATCTGGCTTTGATATTAGGGTGATGTTGGCTTCATAAAATGTGTTGGGTAATTTTCCCTCCTCTTCAATTTTTTGGAAGAGTTTAAACAGGATTGGTGTTAATTCTTTTTGAAATGCTTGGTAGAATTCACCTGTGAAGCCATCTGTTCTGGACTTTTTGCTGGGAGATTTTTGATGACAGATTCAATCTCCTTAATTGTGATGGGTTTGTTAATTTCTTGTATTTCTTGTAGCATCAGTGTAGGTTGGTTATGAGTTTCTACAAATTTGTCCATTTCATCCAGGTTGTCTAGTTTGTTGACATATAGTTTCTCATAATTTCCTCTTATGATTCTTTTTATTTCTGTGAGGTCTTTTGTAACTTCCTCCCTTTCATTTCTGATTGTATTTATTTGCATCTTCTCTCTTTTTTTCTTTGTTAGTCTAGCGAGGAGTTTGTCAATTTTATTGATCTTCTCAAAGAACCAGCTTTGGGTTTTGTTGATTTTCTCTATTGTTTTTCTGTTCTCATTTTCATTTATTTCTGCTCTAATCTTTATTATTTCTTTCCTTCTGCTTGCTTTGGGATTGGTTTGCTGTTCTTTTTCTAGTTTCTCTAGTTGTTCAGTTAAATCTTTGAGTTTAGCTCTTTCTTGTTTTTTAATATAGACATTTAGGGCTATAAATTTCCCTCTCAAGACTGCCTTCGCTGTATCCCATAAGTTTTGATACGTTGTGCTTTCATTTTCATTTATCTCAATATATTTACTGATTTCACTTGCAATTTCTTCTTTACCCACTGATTATTTAGGATTATGTTGTTTAGCCTCCACACATTTGCAAATTTACTTCTTTCCTGTCTATTGTTGATTTCCAGTTTCATTCCATTATGATCTGAGAAGGTGCTTTGTGTGATTGCAGTCTTTTTATTTTTATTGGGAGTTGCATTGTGCCCTAACATGTGGTCTATCCTGGAGAAAGAACTATGGGCACTTGAAAAGACTGTATAACCTGCTGAGTTTGGATGCAACATTCTGTATATGTCTGTTAGGTCTAACTCATTTATCATATTATTCAAGTTCTCTGTTGCCTTGTTGATCTTCTGTCTAGTTGCTCTGTCTAATGATGTGAGAGGGGTGTTGAAGTCTCTGACGACTATTGTAGAATTGTCTATTTCTCCCTGCAGTTTTGCTAGAGTTTGTCTCATATATTTTGGGGCACCCTGGTTAGGAGAGTAGATATTTATGACTGTTATATCTTCCTGGAGGATTGTCCCTTTTATTAATATATAATGGCCTTCCCTATCTTTTATCACTTTTTTGCATTTGAAGTCTGTTTTGTCTGATATTAGTATAGTATAGCTACCCCTGCTCTTTTCTGTTTACTATTCACATGGAGTATCTTTTTCCAACCTTATACTTTCAGTCAGTTTGTATCCCTGGGTCTGAGGTGAGTTTCTTGTAAGGAGCATATGGATGGCTCATGTTTTTTTATCCATTCTGTCAGCCTGTATCTTTTGATTGGGGAATTTAATCCATTCTCATTCAATGATATTACTGAAAATGCACTATTTATTTCCTCCATTTTATTCTTTGGTTTTCATATGTCATCTTATTTTTGTCTCTCTTTTTACTCTTTTGGTTATCCTTTCTGCTTTTCTTTCTTCTATACTCTCCTCCAAGCCTCTCTCTCTTGTCTTTTTCTTTCAGGTTCTAAGGCTTCCTTTAATATTTCCTGCAAAGGTGGATTCTTTTTTGCAAACTCTCTTAGTTTGTTTGTTTGTGAATACTTTATACTCACCTTCATATTTGAAGGACAGTTTTGCTGGATAAAGAATTCTCGCTGGCAGTTTTTCTCTTTCGGTTTCCTAATTGTATCATACCACTGTCTTCTCGCCTCCATGGTTTCTGAAGAGAAATCTGCACTAAGTCTTACTGGACGTCCCTTGTACGTGATCGTTTGCTTCTCTCTTGCTGCCCTGAGAATTTTCTCTTTATCTTTCACATTTGACATGCTGAATAGTATGTGTCTTGGCGTAGGACTATTTGGATTTATTCTCATTGGGGTACGGTGTGCTTCTAGGACATGTAAGTTCATTTCTTTTGTGAGAGTTGGGAAATTTTCAGCTATTATTTCTTCAAATACTCTTTCTGCGCCTTTTCCTTTCTCTTCCCCTTCTGGAACTCCCATGACACATATGTTGTTGTGTTTTGTATTGTCATTCAACTCTCTGAGCCCCTGCTCAATTTTTTCCATTCTTTTCTCTCTCTGTTCTTTTCTCTCTTCAATTTTACCTGCTCTGTCTTCGGTATCACTTATATTTTTCTTCTCTCATTTCGAGTCTGCTGTTGTATGACTCAAATGTGTTTTTGACTTCACCTATTGTGTCTTTCATTCCCATGAACTCCGTTACTTTTCTGTTCAGAATTTCAAATTCTTCTTTGTGTTCTCTCAATGTCTTCTTTTTTTTTTTTTTTTAAGATTTTATTTATTTATTCATTTATCCCCCCCTTGCTGCTTGTGCTCGCCGGGCCAGCCAACCACGCCGTGCGGGCAGGCCTGCCCTCACCAGGAGGCCCCGGGAACCGAACCCGGGGCCCCCCATATGGCAAACGGGAGCCCCACTGATTGAGCCACAGCCGCTTCCCTCTCAATGTCTTCTTGATGTCATTTATTTCTTAACTATATTTTCTTTCATCTCATTAATTTGATTTTGGAAATTTGTGCTCGTCTCACTGATTAGTTCTCTCAAATTCTACATCTCTCCTGGGACTTTGATGTATTCCTTTTCTTGGGCCATGTCTTCTATTTTCTTAGTATGGCTTGTAATTTTTTGCTGGTGCTTAGGCATCTGGTTAGTTTGTATTTTACTTAGATGCTTTATCTCTTTCTCTTTTATAGGGTTTTAGTGGCAGGAGGCTGTGAGTTACCACAGCTCTTTGATTTTTGGCTCAACCTTGATTTTTAGGATTTTCCTGCTGGTTGCTCAAAACTGGGCACTGGACCCAGCAATTGGTTGTAGAGTTGTTTCCCAGGGCCTTGGCAGGGAGGCTATAGAGACCAGGAAAAGCCTCTCCTATTTATTTTTAATTTTCTTATGTGCACTTCCTTGGTCTGCCAGGAGATGGCGCTCGTTGGCAGCTCTCAATTCAATGCCTGGTCAGAGTGTATTTGTTCTGACACAGACCAGATCAATGTGATAGAGCTTCCTGTCTGGGAGCTAAGAGCCTTGTAATTCAAACTTTCTGAGACAGTTCTCTAGTCTTCTCTGGTAGTCCCCTTCCTTTTCCCTGCTCGGAAATATTTCCACTCCCCTCTGAATCCTCAAAAATCAGTCCCTGTTAGTAGAGGAGATTGGGAGGTTTGTATATCTTTTTTTTTTTTTCTTTTTTTTTTTTAAAGATTTTATTTATTTATTCATTTATCCCCCCCTTGCTGCCTGTGCTCGCTGGGTCAGCCAACCACGCCGTGCGGGCGGGCCTGCCCTCACCATATGGTAAACGGGAGCCCTGCTGATTGAGCCACAGCCGCTTCCGGGTTTGTATATCTTTAGCTCCTTGCAGGCTCCAAGGCAAACAATGGCGCAGCACCACCTGGCCTGGAAGGGCTCTTGGGACACAGCAGACCAAATTTGTTAGTCAAAAGCTGCGTTAGCCTTAGGCTATTTCCCTCTCTCTCCCCTTTCCTGGGGTGTTAGATGCTTGGAGGCATCTTTGTCTGTAGTTGCAGGCCCAGAGGCCTGAGAATTCTAAAGTGTCTTTAGTGTGGGAGAGGTGCTGGCAGCAGCAGCCGCAGGTTTCAACTCACCGTTCTGTCGTAATGATTTCCCTCCATTGTCCCTTCTTCTCTGGGTGGTGTCCAGCCTTTGCCCGCTGTCCTAAAGCCTATAAGATCTTTTTTGGGGCTGTTTCAGCCTGTCCTCTAGCTATTTTTCTGGAGGAGAAGAGATTCCCGTGTCTTAATAGTCTACCATCTTCCCAGAAGTGATCTTCGTAAACTTTTAAAATTAAAAAGTATATACGAATGAGAGATTTCTCACTGTTGGAGAAAGAAGCTACACATAAGGAGAGGGGGAAAGCTAGGATGAGCCCTATGATGCTGGATTAAAATGTGTGAGGATTTATGCTGTGCTTTTTTTTTCAGTTTGATGGAACTTTAAAAAATTTTACCCTAGTATAATATATACAAGCTAAAATTTTATGTTGTCTCATGTTTCAGAACTTTATTCCTTTTTACAGCCAAATAATATTCCATTGTGTAGAAATACCACATTTTGTTTATCTATTCATCAATTGATGGACACTTGGGTTGCTTTCATCTTTTGGAAATTGTGAATAATGCCACTATGAACATCACTGTGCAAATATCTGTTTGAGTCACTGCTTTCAATTCTTTGGAGTTTACACCTAGAAGTGGGATTGTGTGCCCTATGGTAATTTTATACTTAACTTTCTGAGGAACTGCCAATCTATCTACTCTAGCAATTGCACCATATTACATTCCCATAGCAAAGACTGGGTGTTCCTCTTTTTCCACATCCTCTCCAACACTTGTGATTTTTTGTTTTCTGAATAGTAGCCATTCTAGTGGGTGTGAAATGACATCTCATTGTGGTTTTGGTTTGCATTTTCTTAATGGTTAATTATTTTTGAACATCTTTTTATGTGCTTTTTGGCCACTCGTATATCTTCTTTGGAGAGACGTCTGTTCAAGTTTTCTGCCCTTTTTTTTTTTTTTTTTTAAGTTTTTTTTTGTTTGTTTGTTTGTTTGTTTTTTTAAGATACTGGGATCTTGTATGTAGGAAGCCAGTCCTCAGCCACTGAACTACGTTGGCTTCCCCAAGTTGGTTTTTTCCTTTGTTTTGTTTTTAGGAGCTACTGGAAATCGAACCCGGGAGCTTATATGTGGGAAGCAGGTGCCTAACCACTTAAACTACATCTGCGCTCTTCTGCCCATTTTTTAATTGGGTTGCTTGTCTTTTTGTTGTTGAGTTGAAGGATTTCTTTATATATTCTGGGTATTAAACCCTTATCAGATATGTGTGGTTTATAAATATTTTCTCCCATTGTATAGGTTGTCATTTTACTTTCATGATAAAGTCCTTTGAGGACAAAAGTTTTAAATTTTGATGATGTCCCATTTATGTATTTTTTCATTAGTTACTTATGCTTTGGGTATAAAGTCTAAGAAACCATTGCCTAACAAAAAGTCCTGAAGATGCTTCCCTAAGTTTTCTTTTAGGATATTTCTGATAATTCTGGCCCTTATATTTTGGTCTTTGATCCATTTTGAGTTAATTTTTTTATATGGTGTGAGGTAGGGGTCCACCTTCGTTCTTTGGCAAATGGAGACCCAGTTTTACCAATACCATTTGTTGAAGAGACTATTCTTTTTCAATTGAGTAGTCTTTGCCCCTTTGCCAAAAATCAGTTGGCCATAAATGTAAGGGTTGATTTCTGGACTCTGAAGTTGATTCCATTGGTCTTTGTATCTGTCCTTTGCCAGTACCATGCTGTTTTGATTACAGTGGCTTTGTAATAAGTTTTAAGATTGGGATGTGTGAGTCCTCCAACTTTATTTTTCTTTTTCAAGATGGCTTTGGCTGTTTGGGGCCCCTTACCCTTTCATATAAATTTGAAGATAGGCTTTTCCATTTCTACAAGGAAGGCTGTTGGAATTTTGGTTGGGATTGCATTGAATCTATAAATCACTTTGGGCAGAATTGACATCTTAATGATATTTAGTCTTCCAATCCATGAGCATGGAATATCCTTCCTTTTATATAGGTCTTATTTGATTTAGTAATATTTTGTAATTTTCTGAGCACAAGACCTTTATTTACATCCTTGGTTTGATTTATTCCTAGATATTTGATTCTTTTAGTTGCTGTTGTAAATGGAATTTTTTTCTTGATTTTTTTCTTCTAGTTGTTCACTGCTAATATACCCTGTCACTTTTTAAATTCATTGGTTTGCTCTGAGTGCTCTGTTGTGGATTTTTCAGGATTTTCTGTATATAGGATCATGTCATCTGAAAATAGGAGAAGTTTTGCTTCTTCCTTTATGATTTGGAGGCCCTTTATTTTCTTGTTCTTGCCTAATAATAAATATATGAAGGATTAAAGACTTGAGAACTTTACTCCAGAGGTTGGAGGGGTAAATGGAATTCAAATGTTCTAAGATTCTTGGATTGATTTGTATGAATGAGTACTAATTTATATGAAAATTTGTTTAATAATTCAAGGATGCCTATTGTAATTTCTGAGGTGGTCACTAATAGAATAGTAAAAATAATATAAAAATACAAGCTAATAAAGGGAAAGATGGAAGTATAAACAAATATTTGATTAAGTTAATAGAAAGCAAGAAAGTACAGAAAAAGGAACGAGTGGTAATACAAATAGAATATAAATAATAAGATGGTAAATTTATACCCAAATATATCAATAATTAAATTAAATATAAATGTACAAAATCCTCCAATTAAAAGAGAAGGATTGTTCCACAACAATGTAGTGTGTTGGTGGAGGGGTGTTGTATGGGAATTCCACACATTTGCATGATTGTTTTGTAAGTTCACAACCTCTCTAATAAAAAAATATTTTTAAAAAAGAGAGAAGGAGACTTCCGGGAAGATGGTGGACTAGTAAGACACAGGAATCTCTTCTCCAGAAAAATAGCTAGAGGACAGGCTGAAACAGCCCTGAAAAAAGAGAGAAGGATCATAAGACTGGGAATAAAAGCAAAATCCAACTAAATGCTTACATAAGATAATCTTAAAATTAAGGATACAGAAGAAAATATAAGGGTGGAAAAGGACATACCAGGCAAACTCCAACCAAAAGAAAGCTGGTGTAACTATACAAATCAAAGGAAGTAGACTTTAAGGCAAGAAGCATTAGTAGAAAGAATAAAAAAAAAAAAAAAAAATCCATGCATTTCATTCTGATCAAGGGTTAAAAAAAAATCCATCCTGAAAATATACTATTTAAAATCATTATGCACTAATATCTTAGCCTCAAAATATATAGGGAGTGGATGTGGCTCAAGCAGTTGAGCTCCTGCCTCCCGTACAGGAGGTTCTGGGTTTGGTTCCTGGTGCCTCCTAAAAAAACAAAAAAAACAAACAACAAGCAAAACCAACAACAACAACAAAAACAACTCAGGGAAGCTGATGTGGCTCAGTTGCTGAGCACTGGCTTCCCACATACTAGGTTCTGGGTTCAATCCTGGGCTCTGGTACCTCAAAAAAATAAAATAAACAAAATTTTACAGCACTGGAAGAAAAACAGATATAATGACAAAGAGGTAGGAGATTTTTAACATTCTTCTATCAAAAACTTAAAGACAACAAGTGCTAGTGAGGATGCAGAGAAATAGGAACTTTAGTACCTTGGTGAGAAGGTAAAATTGTGCAGCCACTGTGGAAAACAGTTGGTGGTTCCTCAAAAAGTTAAAATAGAACTACTATATGACCCAGTAGTCCCACTTCTAGGTATGTACCCAAAAGAATTGAAGGCAGGGGCTCGAACAGATATTTGTACACCAATATTCATAGCAGCATTATTCACAGTAGCCAAAAGGTAGCAGCAACCCATATGGATATCTGTGGTATAGCCATACAATGGAATATTATTTGGCCATAAAAAAGAATGAAATTCTGATATGTGCTACAACATGAATGAACTTTGAAGACATT
This sequence comes from Tolypeutes matacus, assembly GCA_026826555.1. Lineage (NCBI taxonomy): Eukaryota > Metazoa > Chordata > Mammalia > Cingulata > Chlamyphoridae > Tolypeutes > Tolypeutes matacus. The sequence continues at coordinate 5,598,575 of JAKSZT010053846.1, forward strand.
ACGTTGAGTGAAATAACCAGACACAAAAGGACAAATGAGGACTTAATGCTTAATGGGTTTAGAGTTTCAGTTTGGGGTGATAGGAAAGTTCTGGTAATGGTGGCGAGGTTAGTGCAATATTGTGAATGTGATTAGTCCCACTGAATGATATGCTTGGGAGTGGTTGAGATGGGAAAGTTTAGGCTGTATTTATGTTTCCACAATCAAAAAAGTGTCGAAAGAGACAATGACAATTACATGCAATACCTGATCCTGGACTGGATCTAATAATGGAGGAGAAAAGGCCTTAAAGGACATTATTATTGGGACATTTGAAAAAAGTTGGAACATAGACAGTAAGCTTTATATCAATGTTAAATTTCTTGAACTTGATAACTATACTTAAGATGGTTACATAAGTGAATAAGATCCTTGTTCTTAGAAAGAAATGTACGTGGAAGTAATAGGTGTTCAAGGAGCATGATGTGTACAACTTACACTCAAATGTTTAATGGATGGATAGATAGAATGATACGGCAAATGTGGCAGAATGTTAAAAGCTGTGGGTCTCAGTATCTGGGTAGAGGTAGGTTGGAAGTGTCTGGATGTGTTTTGTATTATTCTTGCAACTGTCAAATATGTTTGAAATTAATTCTAAATCAAAAGTTAAAGGATGAAAAAAAACTTAAAGAGCAGATAGACCCAAAAAAACCAGGAGAGATATAGACTATTTGAACAATATGATTAACAAACTGTACCTAATTGAGGGTATTTAAAATACTGCACCTAGCACTGAACTATTTTCTTTTAAAAGTGAACATGGAAGATTTACCACAGTTGCCTATGTGCTAGGTCATAAAGCAATTAACAAGTTTAAAAGGACTGAACAGATAAAGTTTGAATACAGTGCAACTGTCAAGTATGTTAAGTAAGCTAGAAACCAATAACAAAAAAATTACTAGAAAATCCCTAAATATTTGGAAAATAAGCAATTTATTACAAAATAACCCATGGGTCAAAGAAGAAGTCATAATGGAAATTAGAAAATACCTTGAATTGCATGATGATCATTTAAAAGTTATATATTGAAGATTGTGGGATGCAGCCAAAACCGTTCCGAGAGGAAAATTTATAGACTTAAATTCACATATTTTAGAAAAGTGAAAGTTTGAAAATCCGTTATCTAGGTACCCATCTCAAAAATTAGAAAAAAAAAATCAAAACCAAAGAAGCTGAAAGAAAGGAAATAATAACATCAGGAACAGAATTTAATAAAATAGTAAATAAACGTACAATAGAATCCGCAAACCAAAAGTCAGTTTTTTTGAAAAGACTAAGAAGATCGATAAATTTCTGGAAAAACTGATAAAGAAGAAAAGAGAGGAAGTACAAATTACCAATATCAGAGGAAAATAAGACCTCATTATAGATCCTGTAGACATTATAAAGATAAGATTGTGAACAACTTTATGCCTTTAAATTTAAAACTGTGAATGAAATAGACAAGTTTCCAGGGTTGCACAACTTATAAAGCATATAGAAGAAGAAATAAAACTTCTGATATTTATGACATTAAAACCTTGCCAGAGTGTTCTAAAATTAAATTGTGGTAATGGTTGCACAACTCTGAATATACTAAACACCATTGTATTTGTACACTTTAAATGGGTGAATTATATGGTATGTGAATTATAATCTCAATCTGTTTTTTAAAAAGATAAAATTAAACTTCCCCACAAATAAAACCTCAGGCCCTGATGACCTCACCATCTCTAACACATAAGGGAAAAAAATGTAACAATTATATACAAACTCTTATAGAGACTAGAAAAAAAGGCAACCCAGCTTGTTTTGTGAGACAAGCATAATCTGGAAAAGAATATTATAAGAAAGGCTCATATGTCATGAGCAGAGCTGTAGAGTTTCTGAACAAAACATTAGCAAACCAAATACAACTTTATATAAATGTGATATGTATCACGGCCAAGTTGGTTTGTTCTAGTAAACTTAGTTTAACGTCTGGAAAACAACTAATTTAATTAATTATATTAATACAATAAAGGAGAAAACTCATGTTTATCTTTAAAAAGATGCAGGAAAGATTTTAATAAAATGCAATACACATTATTTAAAGAAACACTTAGCAAACAAAGAATAGAATAAAATTCTCATAATTTGATAAAAGGTGCCGACAAAAATAAAACTGTCATTTTTCAAATGATATAATTGTGTGCTTCAAATCGCCAAAGGAATCTACAGATAAATTATTGAAATTAAGCAGTTATGAAGAGTCTCTTGAAAATCATCTTTCAGATTCCTTTTACAAACGAACTTATGCACTGCTACTGTAGTATTCTCAAGGACTATATGTAAAGACAAAATGTACACCTGAGATTGGTTTTTGCAGAAAACAGGACTTTGCTTCTAAAAAACTTGTATGTATACTCTTTCATAGAAAATCCTCCTTGTTTAACCACTTGGGGAGCATAAATCATTAAATGCATCATGTCTCTACATTGTGTAATGACTGAAAAGCACATAAATGTAATCTACTTTGAATTTTGTAAACAAATAAAAAACTATAGGCTATTCTTGTTTCCTCTGTCCATCTCAAGTCGTGTGTGTGTGTGTGTGTGTGTAGGGCGCTATGTGTGTGTTTGTGACAACACAATGTAAAGAACAGAAATTACTTAAAAAGAAAAAAAAGAAAATGGAGACCCCCCCCAAATATATATATATATATATATGAGGACAATTACACATATTATTAAAAAAACATTGGGAACAAAATAGATCTAATCACGAGAATAAGTCTTGGGCTTCAGTGGGTCAGTTTTAATTATTTTTCCTCTGATTAATTGATTGTTTTATCTTTTCCAGAATATCCAGAGACTATAAAATATCTTAGCTATTGTATAAATTTCATCTTTTTGGTCAATTTTGTATAGACTTAATCTTGTGAGCAAATCTACTTTTAGAATTATTTTAGATAATGAAGTTATGTTAGCTTAGCCTAAAATAATTGTTTCATTTGTTAATGTCAGTATTCATTTGGCTTCTGGAATTATCCTGGATTTGTCCATTTAGAGCCTCACAAATTGTCCCCTGTGTTCTTTTTTTTTTTCCTATCTGGTTGTGTCATCATCTTTTTGGTGTGTTACTTTGCTGTGTGGGGGCCTGCACCTCTCCGTGCCATGCAGGTCTGGGATGCATTTTTTCTTTTTTTTACCAAGTGGTCCCGGGGACTGAACTGGGTCCTCCATATGGTAAATGGGAGCTCGATTGCTTGAGCCACAGCGGCTTCCCTCTTGTGTTCTTTTGACATAACCTATCTTTTTTTGAGCACTTTATTCCATTCTGGCATTAAAAGATGTGCCAGGTTCATCTTGAATTTCTTTGTCCCCATTCTATAGTCAGTCTCTAAGAAGTCCTGGTTCTTTTTAGCGGGGAATGGAGTTTAGAAACCAAGACCTGAGTACTAGGTCTACTCATTGCTCCTAGGGTATCACTGCTTCTAGATCCTTTCAACAGACAGAGCTAGGGGAAAAAATGGCAACTTCATGGATTCAACCATATATAAGCATATGTATGTGCACACATATATGTGCACATATATTTATGTGTATTTAAAATCGTGAGTTTATACTGATATCTCTAATTACAATCCAATTCCACAGTGCCTTCTACCATTCCATGCTTATAGCTCCCCTCTCCCACAATCGTCTGAAGAATCTTGAACTCAAACTTTCTACTTCTAGAATTCTCTGCTTCTGGTGGCTTTTTAGTGAGCCTCAGGGTCACTTCTCCAGGGCAACTGGATGTCCAGCTTGCAAGATTCTAAGCATTTATACATTGGGAGGCACACATCCCCAGATGTGCTAGAGCTTAAGAACAGGATTTATAGTTAAAAGTACTTGAATGGGAAAAAAAAAAAAAGTACTTGAAACGGTCCTTTCTGGCATGGCTTTAAGGACAACTTTTATTGGTGTCTCTTAATATATTCAATATTCCAGTTACTATGACTATATAACAAATTTCCCTAAGGCTTAGTGGTGAAAAGCTTACACCTGCCTGTATATCGGATGGGACGCAGCAAGGACAGTTTGCCTCTGCTTTGTCACGTCTGGGGCCTCAGCCAGCAGAGTTGAAGCCTGGGAGCTACAGTTATCTGAAAGCTCATACACTCACGAATCTGTTGGTTGCTGCTGGCTGTCAGCTCAGGGCCTCAGTTCCTCTCCCCATGGGCCTCTCCCTCTAGTCTCTCCACATAAGCTACTTCAGGCTGCCTCACAGCTTGGAGGCTGGTTTCTCAAGAGCAAGCCTCCTAAAAAAACAAAGCCAAGCAGAAGAGAGATGTATGTGTGATATAAGTCAGCTGGAGCAGTCACAAACCCTTCCAGGTTCAAGGAGAGGAGAAATAGATGCCACTTTTGGATGGGGCATGGCAAAGTTCCAGAAGACCATGTGAGACCAGAAATTATACAATTGGCCATAGTCTGAATTGAATTAAATCTGGTGAGGTCTTTTTTGGAAATGCAGCTTTCATCTGTTGGGCATATGACTGTGTATAAAACAGTTATTTACCCAGCTAAACTATATATAGAGTTTGAGGGTAAAGACATTTTCAAATTTGCAAGATCTTTCTAAATTTATGGGGGAGTGGGTGTAGCTCAGTGGTTGAGTGCCTGCTTCCCATGTCCCGGGTTCAATAAAAAAAAATAAGATGGGAAGCGGCTGTGGCTCAGTCAGTAGGGCTCCCATTTACCATATGGGACCTCCTGGTGGGGGCCTCCTGGTGGGGGCAGGCCCGCCCGCACGGCGTGGTTGGCTGACCCAGCGAGCACGAGCAGCAAGGGGGGGATGAATGAATAAATAAATAAAATCTTTTAAAAAAAAAAAAAAAGAAAAAAGAAAAAAATTACGTGGGAATGCAGGATGGTACAACCACTATGGAGGACTGTTTGGCAGTTCCTAAAGAAGTTGAATATAGACTTGCCATGTGACCCTGCAATACCACTACTGGGTATATACCCAGAAGAACTGAGAGCAGTGACACAAACAGACATCTGCACACCGATGTTCATAGCCACATTATTCACCATTGCCAAAAGTTGGAAACAACCCAGGTGTCCATCAACAGATGAATGGATAAACAAACTGTGGTCTATTCACACGATGGAATATTATGCAGCTGTAAGAAGAAATGAAGTCATAGAGCATATGACAACATGGATGAACCTGGAGGACATTATGTTGAGTGAAGCAAGCCAGACACAAAAGGACAAATACTGTATGAATGCATTACTATGAACCAAATATATTGTGTAAAATATTGTTTGATTCACACACACAAAAAAAACAACAAAAAAACAAACAAAAAACAAAACAACAAAAAAATTTACATGTATCCATTACATTTAATTGAGAAATGTATATATTTATTCATCTGTGTTTACTTTTTAGTTTTTAATTGCTTATGTTTTCAATTATTAAATGTACAAAATAAAGTTAAAAAAAAAAAATTATGTTCCACAGACCTTTTCTCAGGGAACTCCTGGGCAACATGCTCCGCTGATATAAGTGAGTAAACCAAGAAAGTGGAAGGCCTGGTATGTGGGGAAATAAGAGATCTAACATAGGAGAGAGGTGAAAGAAATCCGCAGGCTAATGCTGAAGGGATTTTTCTGTTACTATGGCTGCAAATGAAATTTCTCCAAAGCTTAGCAGCTTAAAACAACCATTTTATAATGTTATGGATAATTTGGGTCAGAAATTCGAGCAGGGCCCCGGGGGAATGGCTTGTTCCACAATGTTCGACGCTCCTGCTGGGAAGACTTCTGCCTGGGGTGACTGGAATTATCTGAGGCATTTCACTCACCTGGCAGTTGAGGCTGGCTGTCGGCGGGGACCTCAGCTGAGACTATTAGAGCACCTGTGCATGGCTTTTCCATAAGGCCTGTGCTTCCTCACAGCACGGTGGCCTCAGAGTAATCAGACTTCTTATGTGGAGGCTCAGCACTTCAAAACGAGTATTCTAGCAAATGGAGGCTGCGTCACCTTTTATGACCTAACATTGGAAATTATCCTGCATGGTATGGGTTACAAGTGAGCCACCAAAGTTGACACCACAGCTACCACATCTCCCAATGCCTAACCTTCTACTTGCGCGTCATGAAACTAGGGCCATTGTGATGCCACTGCATCTGCATGCCAGGGGCTGGCACACCCCCCACTAGAGATCTTACTGCTGCAGGTCTGATGAGTGAGCCAACTCCAGAATCCCATCGTAAGGGTCTGCTATTCTAGGGCCCTACGGATACCAATTTTCATAGCCTGGGTTCCCAGAAAGCAGAGCTTGAAGTGCTGAGATTATGTGCTGTCATTTTTTCAGAGTAAAGGAAAAGGAACAGATGGAAGGAAGGTCAGAATGAGAATGCACTGAAATGGCCATCATTAAGTGCAATTGATTGCTTGCTCTTAGGAGACATCTTCTAAGAAGCCAGGTAACCTGCTGGTGCCTGCCTTTCCTTGTCAGAGGTTCGCCCTGGATGGGTGGGAGGCAAGGCTTTCTGGGCATGTCTGCAACTGACATGAGAAGCAACTCCTGCCATGAAAGTCTCCATCTGTCTAGCTCCACGGCTGAGGAAACAGCACAAGCTGTTGCTAGGGCTGCCCCATGCATGTGTGCAGACCTGAAGATGCAAGACTGAGTTTAGCATCCTATCCATATGGAAAATAATTTGATCCCCCCCAAAAGTACTTTCAAGTAAAGATCTCAACAAAAAAGAACAACATTTTTCAAAGAAAATATAGGAGGAATAGAAAGAAAGGTTTCTTGAAACTGTCACAAAAAGTACAAACCATAAAAGATTGATAAATGCAATTTTAATTTTAAAATTTGTATATCAAAAGACAATACAAGTTATAAACTTGGAGATATTTATATTATATGCCCTATAAAGAATTAGTATCAAGAATATATAAAGAACTCCTACAAACCAATAAGAAAAAGACAAACTATGCAATGGAAAAATGATAAGAGGATGTGAAGAGGCAATTCACCAAAGAGGAAACACAAATGGAAAATAAATATATGAGAAGATACTAATCATCATTAATAAACATGGAAATGAAAATTAAAACCAAAATAATGGTTCTCCACATCTGGCCTGATTCAAAGATGGGTCAGTCAGTAAGTTGTGCTGGAGAAAAATGGACTTAATGTTGATTGAGGAATACATATCTATTAATAAAAGTATGAAATACTTTGGATTTATGTAAAAGTTAAATGGTGGAGGCTGGGGTGGGACTGCAACTGTATTTGTAATGTATTTCCTAAGATGGGTGATGAAAACACGACTTTTGTCCTGTTACGCTTTAGATGTTCTGTCCAGTATAGTATTTCATAGAGGAAAATGTGTGTGTAGGTAGGAAGCTCCTCTTCTGTGCTAGACCTGTGCCAGGTACTGCTGGAGATCAGTGATGGCTCAGGCCTTGCCCTTAGGGAATCTCCCAGTTTGGGAAAGGTAGAAAAGAAGATGGAGTTTAACAGGGGGCCGGATGGGTTGAGTGATGGAAAGAGGTCCAGTTACAACGCTGGCAAAGAGGTGGCCATCACACCCCTTGACTGGGTCTATGGGAAGAATGGCCCAAGGGGATATGTGGGAAAGGAGGCAGGTTTGTAGACGAGGCTGAGTGGCAAGGAGGGAAAATCTTTGGAACCAGACATCCTGGGCTAGAAGCTCAACACTGTTACTAGAGAAGCTAGGGGGCTTCTCTGAACTTCAGTTTCTTCAGCTAAAAAACAGAGACAGTTACCACCTTTCTAGGTTGTTCTGAGAATGAGGAGGCATATAGCAGAGGCTCAGTACACAGAGATTCTTATTTTAAACAATAGGACAAAATACAGGTCAGATATATTTCCACCTTCAGTTTCACCTTTTGGCTACGGAAACTTTCAAACACAAAAGTAGTCAGGCTAGCAGAATGAATCCCCATGGTGTCACCTAGCTTCGACAGGTACCGGTGCACGGCCAATCTTATTTCATTTGTACCCCTACCTCCTTCCCCCTTTCCATACTATTTAAGGCAAATCCCAGACATCGGGTCATTGCATCCATTAATATTTCTGTGTGAAAGAGCTCACCTTTGCCTCTGAACAGATGGTCATCACACTGCAGAACACCACCACGACCAGCCGCTACCTGCGAGTCCTCCCGCCGTCCACCCCGTACTTTGCTCTGGGGTTGGGTGAGTTCAGTGCAGCGATGATCCGGACTGCGTGGAGATTCCTCCTTGCGCCCCCGCTAAGCCACCTGGCCCTCTGATGACTCTGGCCTCTGCGTCCCCAGCTCAGGGCCACATTTCCCTTGGTGGCCACCTGGGGCCCCGGCTCAGACAGCAGCCTGCTCATCCTGCCGGTCTTGGCAGCAACTCTCTCCTGCTCACCTCCACCAGGCCCTGGTTCTGCCCCCTCCGCTCTGCACGTATCTCTCCTCACCCTTGGCACTGGCGCTGCCGGCAGTCAGGCCCTCCCGATTCCTCACTTAAACCCTGGCTCTGCCCTGCTTCAGTGCCACCTCTGTTTTTCTCTAGAACACCTCTGATCACGTCACCCCTCTCAGAAGTCTCAAATGGCTCTCAGCTACCCACAGAATCCATTCTAATTGGATCACATCTCTCCCCCTCGGACCCTGGCATTTCCCCCTGGAGCCCCTGCCCTCGCAGCCTGCTCCCCAGTACGTCCTGGCAGCTCTGCCATCGCACAGCAATTACTCATAGAGCCAGCCCCAGCCATAGTGGGACCTACCCATCGCCCTTCTGCTTGCTGTCAGGAGCCATTGAGTCAGCCCTGGTGGCCGGCTGGCTGGTCTCCAGATCCCATTTGTTACTTCTGTCACACACAGGGATGTTCCCAGGAAAAGGTGGCATGGTGGCTCCTGGAATGACCTGCCAGTACATTGTTCAGTTTTTTCCTGACTGCCTCGGGGATTTTGACGATTTCATTTTAGTAGAGACCCAGTCGGCCCACACGCTCCTGATCCCCCTGCAGGCCCGGAGGCCGCCCCCGGTGTTAACATGTGAGTGTGCGGTGAACCGTCCAGGGAATCCGCCAGACTGTGGAGGGTCCCTGTGAGAACTGCCTGCTGCTCAGTGCCCTTTCAGCTCACCACAAGCTGGGCCTCTTGGGGAGGGCCTTCTGAGTCCTGAGGAGGAACTGGCTGGCAGCTTCTGCACAGGCTTCGATAGTGTGAGGCCCTGACTGCCTGCTGTTGGGTTTTCCACCGGAGGTTGATTCTGAATTACACCCAGAAGGCGAAGAGGCTGGCCGCCCAGCTAACCCCAATATAGGCTTTGCTAGTTTGGGGACACCCCCTGAGCGGGCCTGTGCCACACTGAGGCAAAGAAGGAGTGCCCATTGCCTCCATGGCTGTGTGGTGGGATTCCTTTGGCAATCTGCCTGCAGCTGGGCACAGGCTGGAAGTTGGAACTCTGACCCCCACTTCTGCCACAACCCCCAGAGCCATAGTGGGCGGCCCTGCTAAGCAGGAGTCCCCAGTGGACTGCTGCTCTAGCCAGGAATAGGTAGAGTCCCGTGACGCTGCCACCACATAGCCCAGTCGTGGCCTGGGCCAAGCCCAAGTCGGCCCAGGGGTCAGGGCATGTCCCATTCATCCTTTCTGCCTGGGGTGCTGGGCTGGGGGCCCCCAGGTCCTTCACCTGCTGCTCTGAGCTCAGGCTGGACCTCAGGAGAACAGTGGCAGCAGGACCTGTTCAGAGCTGACGTGTTGTCTCTCTTGTACATCTTTTCCTGGGGCTGCAGTGCCGCGGGTGTTGGACTGTGGCTACTGCCTCATTGGGGGAGTGAAGATGACCAGATTTGTCTGCAAAAACGTTGGCTTCAGTGTTGGCAAGTTCTGCCTTATGCCCAAAAAGAGCTGGCCGCCGTCAAGTTTCAGGGTGAGTGATCACAGATTGTTCCCTAGAAAAAGAATAAATCCATCAAAGAAAATAACCCCTACAAGGGGGGCTTGCTAGACTACACCTATGATTGGAAAACTCCAGAAAACAGGATTTCCTACCCTCTCATTCCCCCTGTCACAGCTGGGATGAGAATAAGTATGTGTGGGGACCAGAGTCGCAGTTCTGGATTTGCCACTCTGACCTGCATGACCTTAGGCAAGAGGCATTACCCCTTTTATTCTTCAAGGCCCAGCTCAAAAGTCACTGCCTTCACGCATTCAGTTAGCCAGCCGGTCGGTCGTTTTTGTGGCAAATGTTTGAGGATATCAGAGACGGCTCTTTGGTGGAATTCTGTCAGCATATTTATTTGGCGCAATGCTTAGAAAGATTTTTTGAGCCAACTTTTAAAAATAGGAAGGTGTCACATGAGAATCTACATTTCCAGTCTCTTTGAAAATTGGAAGCTGTGCACCCCTGAGCCAGGGTGCCCCGATGCCCCGTGGGCCGGAGCTGGGCGGCAGGGCGTGTGTGCTCTCGGTTCGCCTGGCTCCACAGAGCACCAGTGCCGGCACCATTTGTTCACACCGTTCTTTTCCTTAACGTAGAGATACCTCTCTGTCCCCACGTCTCCAGAAAAGAAGCGATCGATCCGGAGGATCAAGTGTCCCAAGAAACACGTTTCACTTGTCTATGTTACGTGCCAGGGTCCTGTAGGCACGGGTTTGTGTCCCTGGCATGCTAAATGGCTTCATGTTCAGGCACTGAGGATGCAGCTTTGCTAACAAGATGGCAGCTGCCCTCTTGACTCAGGAGCTTATAGTCAGGGGTGGGTGGAGGCAGATAAGTAAGCCGGCACTGATGACGTGACCCAGGGCACTGTAGCAGGGGACAGGTCAATGTGCTTTGGGAGCCCAGAGGGGCTTCTCTCAACCCTCTCTCACTCTTCCCACTTTGTGTCCCAAGTCCTTGGCCATGGTGTTCCTTGTACCTTCTGCCAGCAGTCAGCTCTTTACAGATGCTGTGGGACTTACTTGCCTTTAACCTTTAGAGTCTCATCTGGAGCCTGGTGCCTGGTGAAGATTCAGGAGAAGCTCGCTAATGAGTGAGCCTCGGTTGCTCCATTAGTAATTGGATGATATCAAAGCTCCTTCAGCTTGCAAAAGGGCGTTTGGAGGGGGGAAGTTTGTCATCTGAGTACTGGATTGCATAATTGCTTCCACACTGTTGTGTAATCTGCTTTTTTTTAAGGCTCTCGCAACCACTGGCTTCATCGAGCAGCCTCCCTTTGGAATCCTGCCTTCAGTGTTTGAGCTGGCCCCGGGAGAGGCCATATTGGTGGAGGTAAATAACTAGAGGTGGGCATATGTTTCCTCCTCCTCGCGACTGATCAGGGCTCTTTCCTCAACCGCTGTGCTTTTATGACCCACCTGTCCACTCCCATCCCAGGCTCCAGTGTCGGAGGTTTCTGGGTAAGTGCGTGTCCTTGTGTTCTGTGGGGTGATGTCATTCGACTGCCTTAAGACTTCTCTCATAAAGCAAACACAGAAAGCCCTAGCGTTTCCAGCACAATCCCAGAGCCTTGCTTGTCCACAGCTGCAGGCTAAGCGTCACGTCCACCAATATCTAAGCTGCCCCCAAGATCTTTCCTTGGTTCTCCAGGCTCACTTACATCCTCCCTCAGGCACCATCTCCGGTACCTGGGATGATCATTACCTCGTTCCTCACTTTTCTATTTCATCCTCAGTTTATATAGTCTGCGAGGCTCACCTTCCTTGGGCCTCATTCTGGACCTCTGCGGAAGTTTCCAGAGATTCTGACTCCCTGGCTATGGGCTTCTCCTTTCCACCTGGCCCCTTTCAGTGTTTGCTGTGGCTCATCATACCTGCTCACTGGTCCCCAGAAGGGCCTGTGAGAAATAGCCTTCCTGCCCGTCAGTTCCCCGATTTTGCCTTCCCCAACTCCCTGGTCCAGGAGTCTGACTATGCTTCCATTGTGACTGAGTATGGGAGCTGCCCCAGACATGCCTCGGCCTTCCTCACTAGCCTGGGTAGGGGAGTAAAAGCTGGGTTTCTGGAAGGCTGGGGAAGGTTCAGCCTGCACCAGGTAGTCGGGTAGTGGGGTCCATGAGCCATTGGTTCTCAAACTCACCTGCACATTGTATTCACCCAGGAGACCTGAACACCCTTATGCTTGTGCCCCAGCCCTGAGGTTCAGAACTCAGTGGTCTGGGGTGTCGCCTGGGGGTGGCACTTATAAAACTGGGGGTGATTCTGCTGTGCAGCAAAGTTTGAGGACCACTGCCATAAGCTCCTTTGCCGTGGTGTAAAGCAGGGCTTCCTTTTATCAGCCATTTCCAGTTGCAAGTGCTAGGGGTCTGGTGCTGGGGTCTGGTGCTGGGGTCTGGTGCTAGAGCCTGGGGCTTGGCTCTCTTGTTCACATCAGTGCTGATCTGATTCCCCAAGAGAACCCAGCCCTAGAGGTTGGGTCTGGGTCAAGGGAGAGGATGCAGCAGGCATTCATCAGTCTTTGCTGCCGAGGGGCAGGCTGGGTCTCCAAGACCCACACCCAGGCCCGACTCTTCTCTCGTTGGAGCACAGGCCTTGTCAGAGCCTTATTGTTTACTTCAACGAATTGAGGCCAGTCTCCCCTGACCAGGCCCGGATGCCCCCCTTGTCCCATCCCCCTTTATCTCTGAGAAGAGGAAGACGGACCCTTTGAGAAGCAGTGGGGGAAGCAGGGGCCTGTCTTTTCCCTTTGAATTCCTTATGTATTTTGTTTATTGGTTGCTTGCGAGGTTGGTTGTTTTTAGATTTATTCATATTTCCGAATAAGAAATAAATTCACATGATTGAAAATTCAAAAGATGCAAATAGGTAAACAGTGAAATGCTCCCTTTCAGCCTAATTCCTCCGCCACCCAGAGGCTGCAACCTTACCAGTTTTTTTGAGTGCCCTTCCAGAGATATGCTACGCCTAAATAACAACTGTCCATATGTTTTTGTTTCTTTTTCCTTTCATTTCCTGCCCCCTGCCCCCAATTCTCCCTCCCACAAATAGTTGCCCTCTCTATACTCTGTTCTGCACTGTTTAGAAATTGTTCTCATATTTTCTTACAGCTGCATGGTAGTCCACTCTGTGAATGAGCCATAATTTTAGTTCAGCAGTCCCTCACTGATAGGCACGATGGTTTTTTTTCTTCTGATCTTTGGCAATTTCCACGAACAACTGTACATACGTCACGCTGTCCACGTCTGAGTCTACCCACGGGATACAGTCCTTAAAGTGGATTTGCTGGGTCAAGGGTCTGTGCTTTCACAATTATGATACATGTTACCAAAATGAGGAGATCATGCCAATTTATACTCCCACCAGCAGCGTATGAGGGTTTCTGATCCCTCACGCTCTTGTCAACACAGCGTGTTGCCAACCTTTTTTTGAAAGCTGTTATTGTGGACATTTTTAAACCTATACAAAAGTAGAGAGGGGAATGTAACGATCCCCCCTGTACTCATCACCCAACTGCAAGAGTTATCCACTCTTGGCCAATCTGATTGCCTCTATACCCCTTAATTTACCCCAACCCATCTCTACCCTGCCCCTCTAGATTATTTTCAAGCAAATCCAGGACATCGTATTATTGCCTTTGTGATTGCTAACTTTCTGCTCTTTGCTAATATAAGTGAAAAAATAGTTCTTCTGGGCAGTTTTCATTTCTTTTATCCTGTCATTTGTTTAAGAGCCCTTTGAATTTCCTTTTTTGCAAACTTTCTCTTCATACCCTTTCAATGTGCTGATGTGGAGCATAGACTGAAACCCCCTGGCTTTAGGGGTGTGGATGGAGGTATGGGGGTTGGGAGTCCAAAGTGGGGGACAAAGGGGAGGGAGGTTATCTTAGAAGAGGAGGGCAGAAGTGGAGACGGAAGCCTTCCAACGGGAGCTAACAGGGCAACTCTTCTCTCCCCCAGGTTTTGTTCCTCCCAACGAGACTAGAAAAGGCAGAGCAGGCCTTCATCATCGTGTGTGACAATTGTCAGATAAAGGAGGTGGTGACCGTAGGTGGGCTTGTGCTTGTACCCCCTCCTCCCCGCCCCCTCCCTAACCCAGCAGCTCCTGCACTGGTGTTTGCAGCAGCACAGCTGCACTCTAGCAGGGGCACAGAGGGGATGCTGCAGCCTCCAGGCGCAGAGGTCTAGTTTTGGGCCCCATATTCTGGTCAAACCACAGAGACATCAACCCAGTATAGTCTCCAGGAGAGTCCCAAGAAGCCTTCTAGTGAGAGACACACGGAAACTGGGGTGAAACCTTTCAGTGCTGCATTCTGAAACCTACCTTGATCTCCTTTGGGGAATTGCCAGTGGCACATAAACAACCAGAGCTACCTTTAGGCTTCTGTAGGATTAGAAAGGGCATCCTGGGAAGTGGCTGTGGCTCAATCAGTAGGGCTCCCGTTTACCATATGGGAGGCCCTGGGTTCGGTTCCCGGGGCCTCCTGGTGAAGGCAAGCCCGCCCGCACGGCGTGGTTAGCTGACCCAGCGAGCACAAGCAGCAAGGGGGGGATAAATGAAAAAATAAATAAAATCTTTAAAAAAAAAAAAAAAAGAAAAAAAAGAAAGGGCATCCTGCTGAATTTTCCCCAAGATGCCCTGACCCTTCCTTCTTTCCTTTCTACCTTCCTTCCATCCATCTATCCATCTGCCCATCAACCAGTTTCATTCAGCAAACATTAATCGAGTGCTTGCTATTTTCTAAATTCTCAAAATCACCTCCTTTTGGTCTTTGTGTGGGGTTATGCCTATGGCCCCATTCCCCTCTTGTGAGCACTTCCAGGCATTGTGGTGGGAGCTGGCTCTGGGGAAGCCACTCTGGTCTCCTGTGTGGGCCGAGACCAGCTGCATGTGGACAGTAGCCTGGGGACTGCAGCAGTGGCCACAGACTCCAGCCCTGGGCCCTTGTCCTGAACATGACTGCGCTACTCTCCCAGGAGTTGGGCAGCTGGTTGCTTTGGATCTTGTCTATATTTCTGGTGAAAAAAGTCATCCAGAGCCTGGAGAGCTCACAGACTTAACAGCCCAGCACTTCATACGCTTTGAGCCTGAAAACCTTCAGTCCACAGCGAAGAAACGGCTGATTATTAGAAATGCTACGTGAGTGGCCCCTCTGCAATCTCCCCTAACGCTCACCCCCTTCTCCTTCCTCACCTGGCCCCGAGTTCCTAGTGAGATGGGACGTGCCTTCCCAGGGCTCAGGGAGGAGTCTGGTCACAGTATGGAAGGATCCAGATCTGCACTGTCCAATATGGTAGCCACTAGCCACATGTGGTTTTTTTAAAAATGAAAATCAATTAAAATTAAATCAAATTATAAATTCAGTTCCTCAGTGGCACTAGCTGTATTTCAAGCACTCAGTAGCCAAGAGCTAGTGGCTCTTGTATTAGACAGTAGAAATAGGAAACATTTCATCATCATCACAGGAAGTTACGTTGGACAGCACTGACCTAGAATGGCATCGACCCTCCCTAGCCAGGAACGGGCTTCTCAGAGCAGGCCAGCCCTGCCCGTGCAGGAGAAGCCATCCATCCAAGTCCCAGGGGCCAGGCAGATGGTGGCCTGTGGGTTTAGTTCTCCTGCATTTATCCTGACCCTCCTCTGAGCACCACCACTGCACCAGGACATAGCCCAGGGAGCCTCCCAGCCAGGGCCGGCCTGGTGACCCCAAGCATTACACAGGATTCTGTCACCTGCTCCCCGCTGACAGCTGCTCGACAGCAGCATGCCCGGAGTCCTGCCCCTCGCACCACCATGGAGTCATCACTGCTCCTGCTGGCACTCAGTGGGTACACACCTTCCTGCACAGCGCCTCCCTGGGAGGCCACAGCTGGAGAGGTGGAGGGCAGGGATAGGGCTAATGTGGCAAACCCCTGAAGCACTCATGGGGTAGGAGACACTGCAGACATTTTTCCTGACATCTGGGGTGATGCCTACACCCAGACAGTTTAATAGTTGGGGCATGATTCCCTGCGTTGACCATTTCCCCTGAGTCACTGTGGATCTGACCTCCAGCTGCCGTAGGCGGGGACTGAGGGGCTCTTGTGTGATCTCCAGCGTGGACTCCCGAACCCACCTGTTGCCCCTTACCCAGGTTCTCCCAGGCTCCTCCACGGGAAGGCACGAAGGCCAACCCGGTCACTTCCTGTTGCTGGGTGCCTTCCTGCTCCCTTCTGGAGCAGGGCCGGGCCAGGCGTGGATGGGGTGGGAGGATCTGGTCCTGGCAGGAGTGGGATGTGGCCTGGGAGCCACCGCCCACTGCCAGGGCTCCCCCCACAGGCACGTGGAGCTGGCCTTCCACTGGCAGATCATGAAGCCAAACCTGCAGCCTCTAATGCCCGGAGAGCGCTACAGCCTGGACAGCCTCAAGTACCACCCTGACACAGAGACGGCCTTCACCATCATGCCGGGGAAGGGGGCTCTCGGCCCCCACATGGACCACGAGTTCATCCTGAGCTTTTCTCCTCATGAGGTTAAATGGTGCCTTCGGGGGGACCACCCAAGATCGGGTCATGATATTTTGACCCTCCATCCATGCTCTTGCATGAAATTGAAGCCCCAGCTGGGCTTGACAATATACCTGGCCACCCTGCCGAGGCCGGCACTGAGCCAAGGGTGGGGCTGGAGGCCATGCCTGGTGTGCAGGAAGAAGCTAATTTGGCTCAGATACACCCCTTCTGCCCCAGGATCCTGGGCTCGTTTCCTCAGCTCTGGGCTTCTTCTGTATTTCTACCCATGTCAGACACATTCCCATCCCTGTCCGTCCCACAGCAGCCCCTAGAGCGAGTGAAGTGCAGGATTCCAGGGGAGAGGTTAACAGCTTCTTGCCCCAGCCCGGAAGCCCTGTGGGAAATGGGCGAGAGGGCCATGAGAGCTGGGGGTGAAAGGGAGGCTCGGGGTTTGGACTAAGATGGGCAGCTCTGCCTGTCAGGCTCATCATCCAGCTACTTCCTTGTCTCTTCGGGCAAGGAACCCCCTGAGGGCACTCCCAGGGGGGCAATGTCGGGGTCTGGGGGGGGGCTCTTTTCCTGCCCACCCCCCCAGGCCAAGCTAAGGTAGACATACCAGTCTTGAGACTGCAGCAGTTCCCAGCCCCTTTGCCATGATTCATGCCCCAGCCCAGCCACCCCTTTTTCCTTAGGTGGGTAGGGAAGCAGTGTTCTGTTTTTCTGGGTTGTTTTTTTTTTTCTTGTATTTTCTTTTTCCCTTTTCCTTTATTTTTATTTGTTTTTTCCTTGCTTTTTCCTATTTTCTTTTTGTTTTTTTTTTCTTTATTTTATTTTTTATTTATTATTTGTGTGTGTGTGTTTTGTGCTTTTTTTTTTTTTGTTGTTGTTGTTATTTTTGTTATGTTTTTCTGAAGGTCTTTCTGGTGGTGAGGCCAAGGGGGTTTGGGAGGAATTCCTACCACAGTTCCAGCCTACCAGCCTACCCAGGGCAGCCTGGCAGAATACAGCTGTGTTTGCAGGGTGCTTGCTGTGTTTGTCTTGCAGCTGCGGGTTTTTCACAGTGTGCTCCAGATGGTGCTAGAGAAAGTTCCAGAGCCTGTGAGGTGAGCAGGGACTGTGCCCCAGGATCAAGGGTGGGCAGCTGGGCCTGTCCTCCCTTGGGGCTGCCCCTGGGGAAGGATGAATGAGGAGCCTGGCACCAGTGGGCGTTGGTGAGTGGGAGCATTTTGAGCCTGCAGTGGCTCAGTGTTGCAATGGGCAGAACTCGCTGGACTCACTGTGAGAGCTCTCGGCCACCCCAGGAACCTTGGAGCTGTGCCCTGGGCTCCTTGCTATCCCCTGGTGGCTGCTGGGTGGTAGTGATTGAAGAGGAAAGGTTTTGCCCTCTGGTGGGCACCTCTGTCAGCCTATAAGCTGTCAGGATGGGTCTCTAGTGAGCCTGGCTCAGTGATCCCTGGCTGAGGTGCTACAGTGTGGTCCCTGGAGGCAGAGGGGGAGATGCCCCATCCTAGGCCTTAGCACTGGCTGGTGCCTCTGGTTTTAGGCAAAGCTGGGGGTCAAGGAAGACTAAAGATGTGGGGCAGAGGCAAGGGGCGTTCAGGGATATGCTCCCAGGCTGTGTTGGCACCTAGCTCATAGTGGGTTTGTGTTCAGCTCAGAAATGGCAAGCCTGGAGGATACCTCGTACTCTGTAGATGACGTGATCGTCCTGGAAATCGAGGTGAAAGGCTCAGTAGAACCTTTCCAGGTTCTCTTAGAACCCTATGCCCTCATCATACCAGGGGAGAACTACACTGGCATAAACGTGAAGAAAGACTTTAAGGTAGGCCATGGCCAAGGTGGGGCTGAACTTGGGTGCAAGTATAGAAAGGATTTAGCTGGAGGGACAGATGGCAGTGGCCACTGCATTGAGGCTGAGGCTGCTCCTGAAACCCCTGAACCCAACTTGGTTTGCACAGATACCTGGGCCAGGCATGTCTGTCTGCCTTTGTTAGCTTCCCATCATCCCCCAAGAGATGGGCTGGGGGGCCCACTCCCCTGCTCACGGGTCTTTGCCCGGAATGACTGCCAGGAGCTGGCCAGGAGGGGGAGAGGCAGAGCCTTCGGGAGCCTGCGGTCCCACGGCCCTTCAGCAGGGACAGATGCGCCGTGAAAGGACAGGGCTGGGTTGGTGTGTGTCTTTCAGATGTGGAACAACAGCAAGTCGCCCATCAGATACACATGGGGGAAGATCAGCGACTGCCACATCATTGAAGTGGAGCCCTGCACGGGGGTCATAGGTACCGCGGGGACTGTGGGAGGGGCCAGGACCTGCCTGGGCCTGGTGAGGGACGCGCTCTAGCGCCCTCGATCAGCCCCACAGCAGCCAGCAAAGGCTGGCACGCGGGCCCCCGCTCCCTTTTTCCACTTCTCCCTTCCCTCTCTCCCAGAGCCCAATGAGGTCGGAGATTTTGAGTTGAACTTTACCGGGGGTATTCCTGGCACAACGAGCCAGGACCTGCTGTGTGAAATCAAAGACTCGCCCTCGCCGGTGGTGTTACACATCGAGGCGGCCTTTAAGGTGTGGGGGCGGTGGGGGGTGGAAGCGGGGAGGGAGGAGCACTGGGCAGCTGGGTGGAGCCAGAAGGGTGGCAGGGATCTGGGTGGGGCACAGAGCCTCTTCCCGGGCGGCCTGTGACAGGCTCCTCTGGGCGTCTCAGGGGCCCGCCGTCGTCATCAACATCTCAGCCCTTCAGTTTGGTTTGCTGCGCCTGGGGCAGAAAGCCACAAATGCCATCCAGATCCAGAATGTCAGCCAGCTCCCGGCCGCGTGGCATATGAAGGAGAGCACTGTCTGCCTCGAAGAGAGGCGTGAGGATGTAAGTTGGGCCCTGCGGGCTCCTAGGGAGCCCCATCCCCACGCCCAGAGCCAGTTGACCTGTGCCATGTCTGAACTGGGAAACTTGTGCTGGTGGGTGCAGAGCTTTGCGGCTGGGAGGGGAAAAGTCTGCTTGGTGACTTTTGCCTGGCAGTACCCCAGTTCTCCCCCTCACTGAGGCAGTTGGGGTCCTTTCTACAGCAGAATTTAATCCCCTAGTTTTTCCTGTTTTTTCCCCCCTCCCCCTTTCGATGCAGAAATGGAACATGGGGCTTCTCCCTCTGTCAGAGCAGCCTGAGCTAGGAAGAAAATGGACAGCTGCATCGGGGGTGGGGGTGGGGAGGCCCCCAAAGCTGCTGTTTCCAAGGGTTGGAGAGGGGGCGTGTCAACTAGGCTCTCCCCAAAGATCCTGATCATTGGGAGGTTGTGCTTGCAGTTTGAGTACCTGGTGCCTGGGCAGGGGCTTATGGGTGAAACCAAAAGGCTCAAAAAAGAAAAATTCCGTTGCCAATTCCGTTCAGATAGTTTCGTTTCCATTCAAATAGCTTCTTTCTCTTTCTTTCTTTGTTTCTTTCTTCCTTTCCCTTCCCTTCCTTCCCTCCCTCCCTTCTTTCTTTTTTTGCTATAAAAATAGGAAATAGTAAATGCTACATATGAGTGTGACCTTCTGATGTCCAGTGAGGCACCCTCTATCCAGTGTGGCCCATCTGGGGCCCCTAGTCAGATGAGTGCTCCTCTCAGTCAGAGGCTCGGGGAAAAATGAAGAGCGTCCTCCCCAGGTGTGGGTGCTCCTCTTCCTAGGCTTTCTCCTGTGTGCCTGGTCAAGGGCAGGGGCCTCCCACCTGTGTCAGCCAATAAGGGGTGCTGAGGCAGAGCACCAGAACTCTCTTGCCTTTTCTAAAGGTATTTATTTGGGGTGAAAGCTTACAGCCACAAGGCCCTAAAGAGTCCTACTCAAGCTACCATAAGAAGTACTTTCTTACCCAAAGTCTGTTGCCACGTGTTGACGCAAGATGACGGGCGACGTCTGCGAGGGTTTAGCCTTTCTTCTTCCTCTTAAGGCTCCATGGGTCCAGCTTCTTCTGATCTTAGCTGTAGGCTGGCACAGGGCTCATCTCTCTTCCTGGGGCTCCAGGATCCTCTGTATTTTCTCTGTGTATCTACTTCCGTGTGTTCTTTTTCTTTTTTTTTTTTTAAAGATTTTATTTATTTATTCATTTATCCCCCCCTTGCGGCTTGTGCTCGCTGGGTCAGCTAACCACGCCATGCGGGCGGGCTTGCCTTCACCAGGAGGCCCCGGGAACCGAACCCGGGGCCTCCCATATGGTAAACGGGAGCCCTACTGATTGAGCCACAGCCGCTTCCCAACTTCCGTGTGTTCTTGATTGAGCATCCATTTATATTGCCTACCAAGGTGAGCGGGGACTCAACCCTGCACGCCCTAATAACGTGGTCAAATCAAAGCCCTAATCTTAACATAATTGAATCAAAGGCATCTCAGCGGAATCTAATACAGTCAAAGGGGATCACACCCAGAGGAACAGACAGTTTACAAACATAATCAATATCTCTTTTAGGAATTCATAAATAATATCAAACTGCCCCACCACCTAAGGCGAATGAGCCCTAGGCTGTGGGGAGGGATGGTAAGGGAGTATGGGAAAGAGACCACATGGGTGCAGAGGAGAGATTTGTGGCAATGTGGAGGCTCCCCCATACGCACACGCTGTGGTGACCCTAGTGGCTCTCCTCAGTTGAAGCCATTCGAGCCCGTCCCGTGCCTGCTCAGCAGGGCTGGCAGACCTCTCAGGAAGCCACTGACCTTCTCCACGTGGCACAGGAGCTTCCTCCTGCTCCCCCAGCTGGAGCCTCCACCTGGCTGCCCAGCCCTGCCCGCCCCCTGGGTGCTGTGCTCTGCCTTCTACCTCTCAGATCAGGGCCTGGGCCTGGCCCTTCCATTTTGTGTATTGCTTTGACTTGGAGGCTCCATTTTTGCCCTCTTAATCCGGAGACTTGCTTGGCTGGGGGCCCCCATCTGCTTGCCTCCTTTGGTTTCCTGGATGACTCTTAGAAGAGCTGGGGCAACTTGGGGGCGACCTGGCTGGGCACCACCAGCCCCCAGTCCCTCTGCAATTCCAAGTGGCCTGCCGTCTCACCTTGCCGGTTTGACGTCCCATTCAGGTGTCTCCCTTCCACATTGAGCCCTCGAGTGGCCAGCTTTATCCTCTGGGGGAGTGCAAGGTGAACGTCACCTTCACGGCCTCTCACTGCCAGAGCCTGCAGACCGTCTTGGAGCTGGAGGTGGAAAATGGGACCTGGAGGTAAGGGGCAGGGAGAGCCATTGCAACAAACTTTACATATATTCATGGTATATTTGTTTATATTATGCATAATTACATATTTATCTAGAGACGTTTCTGAATTTTAGAGTATTAATACACGTTTATTCTATAAAATGTGGGAATTTTTGGAAAAGAAAATTAAGAAGACCTATAATTCATTACCCAGAAATAATTCACTAGTAGTAGTATGGAGAATATCCTTCTAGGGTGTGTGTATGTGCGTATAGGTGTTTGTATATTATTGTGGTTAGTTTTACAATATGGAAATGGAATGGGATAAGCAGAGAATCTACTTTTTCCACTTAATAACGTATGGGTGTCTTACCATATCATTATATTCTTCTACACTATCACTTCTTATTGCATAATATTCCATAATATATGTGAACCCAAATTTACCTACCTAGTACCATTTTATTTTTATTTATTTATTTTTATTGTGGGTAAAAATCAAAATTTTCACAATACATACCAATATTTGTAAAATGATATATAAATATATATGCATATATGTGCATTTGCTTACATAAATGTTATTATATATATATATGTTTTTTTTTTTTAACTTTTTTTTTATTATTTTTATTTTTATTTTATTTTATTTTATTTTTTATTTTTATTTTTTATTTTACTGGGAGGTCCCGGGAATCGAACCCAGGTCCCTCCATATGGCAGACGGACGCCCAACCATTTGAGCCACATCCGTCCCCTATATATATGTTTTAAAAGGTGCTTAGATTACCTAGATATTACACAGAAATTACAGGGATTCCCATGTTCCCCACCTCCCACACCTCCCACAACATCCCACACAAACATCCTTCATCATTGTGGCACATCATCCGCAATAGATATATACATCCTGGGGCCTTGCCACCAAGCATAGACCACAGTTCACATCGTAGACCACACTCCCTCCCACATAGTTCTGCATGGTATATGCTAATGTAAAATGGTCTACATCTGTCGCTGCAACGCCACTCAGAACAACCCCCAAGTCCTGAAAAAGCCCCTGTATTTCAACTGCCTTTCCCCTCCCTGCCCCGAAAGCATCCAGTGGCCACCGGCTCCACCTCACTGTTATAATTTCTTCCATTGCTTGAATCACAGTATGTCTACAACAGAATACCATTAAGTCCACTCTAGTCCATAACTCTTCCCCCAATCCTGAGGGGACTGGGATGGTGACGTCCACTCCACCTCCAAGTGAGAGAGGGCTTATATCCCATGGATACGGTGGATGGGATTATCCTGCCTGCAGCTGCAGGCCTTCTCCATTCCCTGGGATGGCCATTACCCATTGTCGTCTCATCGCCAGGTGACTTGGATGAGTCCATTGAGCTGTAGGGTAGGAGTTGCAGCTCCACTGAGATTCCAGGCACAGCTGGCACGTAGGTAGGCCAGAGGCTCCAGTCTCTGGAAGTATACCTACAAACTCCAGCATCACATATAGGTTTGAATAGAAGGGACTGATGGACCATGTGCAGGGAAGACTTATTTGAGTCCAACTCTGTCACTCTCAGGAGTACAGATTCCAAAGTAGAGCCCACTGATAAGGCATCAATCTCTGGCGCTATCCCCTTTATATAGGACCTGGGTGTCTCCAGAGCCCTCAGGAGCCCCTCTGTGTGGAGTGATATCCACTTTGGTGTTCTATGAGATCCTACTAAGGTGTGTGTAAGCGTTACCTCTGGGATGACCTCCCAACTCTCTTTGAAGTCTCTTAGCCACATGAACTCATTTCTCTTTACCTTTTCCCCCTTTTATTCAAGGTCTTTTTCCAATCGTGTTGCCAGTTGGCACTTGGTATTAATCCCTCGTTGCCAGGGAGGCTCATCCCCGGGAGTCATGTCCCACGTTGGGGGGAAGGTAATGCATTCATATGCTGAGTTTGGCTTAGAGAGAGGCCACATTTGAGCAACAAGGAGGCTCTCAGGTGGCAACCCTTAGGCACCCCATAACAGTAGGCTAAGTTTCAATTACAAGAGCAAAAACTCATACGGCTGGTCTACCTAGTACCATTTTATATACATTTTTATTATTTCCACTTTTTTGCCATTTTAAGTAATGCTGATATAGACATTTTCCTATGCCTAAGTTATGAACATTTTTCTGTGTCTTAACTTCATGTTCATAACTTCCCTAAGAAGAAAGACTGCCCAAGGGCATGGTCATTGTTAAGGTTTTTGATATCCATTGGCAAATTGCCTCCTCCCCAAATTTACATCGATTTATACTTCTTTCCGAGTAGCAATGTATGATTATCCACTTGCTGAACTTTAACCAAAACTACATATCATCGTTTATTTTTATCACTGTCAGTTTGATAGATGAATTATGGAACATAGTTTTCATTTACATTTTGTTGATTTTGACTTTTTGTATGCTTCTTTGAAATGCCAGTTCATTTCTTTTCCATTTTTCCTTGGGATGTTTTTTTCTCCTTATAGATTTGTTATGTGAGATACAAATTCTTTGCCCAGTTTGTCATTTGCCTTTTTAATCTATTTCTAATTTTTATAAATAAGTTTTAAAATTTATGTGGTCAATTCTATCAATCGTTTCCTTTGTTTCATATTTCAAAGGCCTTCCCTACCTAAAGATCAGATAAGCCAATCACCATTCTTACAGTTCTTTTAAAAAGTTTCACTTTTTAGTTAATTCCTTCATCTATTAGTAATTTGGTTTTTTTAAAAAAATGTACTGGATACATATAAATTTTTTTTAATCATACAATATGTTACACAATATATTTGGTTCATAGTAACGCATTCATACAGTATTTGTCCTTTTGTGTCTGGCTTGCTTCGCTCAACATAATGTCCTCCAGGTTCATCCATGTTGTCATATGCTTTACGACTTCATTTCTTCTTACAGCTGCATAATATTCCGTCATGTGAGTAGACCACAGTTTGTTTATCCATTCATCTGTTGATGGACACCTGGGTTGTTTCCAAAGTAATTTGTTTTGATCTATGGTTTGAGGTAGAGATTTTCTTGAATTGTTAATTATCCTAGCATCATCTATTGAACCATCAATTCTTTCCCCCACTGATGTGAAATGCCATCATTCTTTTTTTAAGATTTATTTATTTACTTTTTATCCATTTTAACTGCCCCCCCCCGTTTGTTGTTTCTGTGTCCATTTGCTGGGCAATTCTCTGTGTCTGTTTCCTGCCCTCTCTTCTCATCCTTCTCCTCCTGTCTTCACTGGGATTCGATCCTGGGAACCTCCGATGCGGAAGAGAGGCGTTCTGCCACCTGCACCACCTCATTTCCTGGTTTTTCAGCACATCTTGTCTTGGCTATCCCCTGTGTCACTCTCTTGCTATGGCACTCTCCTGTTACATCATCATCTTGCTGTGTGTGGCGCACCCATGCGCACGCGCACGGGGCCTGGAGGCGCACCCACTCCTGGGGCCTGGGGGTGGGGCCTCACAGCACACCCACTCATCCCCCTGACAGCACACCCATGCTTGGGGCCTGGGGGCGGGGCCTGGCAGTGCACCCGCTCACTCGTGGGGCCTGGCGGCCCACACACCTTCTATATTTTTCTTTTATTTTACCAGGAGGTCTTGGGGATCAAACCCAGGTCCCTCTGTGTGGGAGACAGACACCCAACCATTTGAGCCACATCCGCATCCCTGTTATCTTTTTTTTTCCAAAGGTTTATTTATTTCTCCCCATCCCCTTATTGTTTTGCATTTGCTATGTCTGTTTGTTGTGTGCTGGTCTTCTTTTTAGGAGGTACCGGGAACTGAACCCAGGACTTCCGATGTGGGAGGGAGGTGCCTAATCGCTTGAGCCACCTCCACTCCCTGCTTTGTTGCATCTCTCATTATGTTTTCCTTGTGTCTCTTGTTGCATCATCTTGTTGCATCAGCCTGCTGTGCCTGCCCTTAGGATCAGCTCCCATGTTGCTCATCTTCTTTAGGAGGCACCGGGAACTGAACCCGAGACCTCCCATGTGGTAGGCGGGCGCTCAATCACTTGAGCCACATCTATTTCCCCCATCGTTATCTTATATTACTTACTTACTGATATGGAATTGGGTCTGCTTCTGGGCTTTCCCTTTGTTCCCTTGATTGGTCTTTAATGGACTAGTACTTTGCTGCTATTACTGGTGTTATTCCTGTAGTATTGTTTTCCTTGATCTTTCTTTTTTTTGGGGGGTGGGGGGAGGTACCACGGATTGAACCCGGGACCTCGTACATGGGAAGCAGGTACTCAACCACTGAGCTATACCTTGGTCTTTTTTCAATTTTTTTGAGCTACTGGGGTCTGGTGATTGAACCCGGGACCTTGTGCGTGGGAAGCCGGTGCTCAACCACTAAGCCACATCAGCTTCCTTGAGTTGGTTTTTTCATTTGTTTTGCTTGTTGTTTGCTTTTGTTTTTTCAGGAGGCATGGGGCACTGAACCAGGGACCTCCCATGTGGCAGGCAGGCGCTCAACCACTTGAGCCATATCCGCTCCCATGGTCTTTCTTTTTGGTTTATGCTTTATTCTGTTTAAAAAATATTAAAAAGTTAGACATGTTGATTGTAAACAATTTAGATGTATCTATAATAGTAACTCTGACTTCCAATTTTACTTGCCTCCCTGCTACCATCCCATATCACCCCCTCACTTCCAAAGTAGCCACTGTTCAGTGCGAGGATATTTCTCGACTATTTTCTAGGCATATAAAGCACACACATATTTTTTTTCAAAGAAATAGGACCATATTTTATGTTTTTCCTTATCTTTTTAATAATTCTGACCTAACAGTATATCTTAGAGATGTTTCCATGTCAGTATGTACAAGTACTGTTGACATGGTAGATTACAGTCGTTGATTCTCAAATATTGAACTAGTCTTCATACCTGTATGATATCATTTGATGAACAGAAGTTCTTAATTTTACTATAACAAATTTATCAAGCTTTTCCATTCTGCTTTTTGAGATGTGTTTTTAAAATCCCTTCCTCCAGTGAGGTCCTGAAGATATCCTCTTATATTTTGTTTTTTGAAAGTTTTTGGGGGCAGATGTGGCTCAACTGGTTGGGCGTCCGTCTCCCATATGGAGGGACCTGGGTTCGATCCCCGGGACCTCCCAGTAAAAATAAAGAAAAATATAGAAGGTGCGTGGGCTGCCAGGCCTAGCGCATGGGTGTGCCATCAGGCCCCACTGAGCCACACAGCAAGATAGTGACCTAACAGGAGAGTGACACAAGGGAGAGCCAAGATGAGACTCACAGAAAAACCAGGACGCCTGTCTCCCACATTGGAGTTTCCCAGGATTGAATCCCGGTGAAGACAGGAGGAGAAGGATGAGAAGAGAGGGCAGGAAACGGACACAGAGAATTGCCCAGCAAATGAAAACAGGGGGGTGGGACTTAAAAATGGATAAAAGTAAATAAATAAATAAACCTTTTTAAAATAAATAAACTTTTTGGTTTTAACCTTTTATATTTAGATTTGTATTCCATATAGAATTATCTCTTTTGTACTGCATGAGGTTGGAACCCTATTTAATTTTTTCCCTATAGCCAACAAATTATCCTAATACCATTGAGTGAAAAGTTCATCCTTTGCCTTTACACACCCAACAGAATGACTGTGCATCCTTGCCAACATTTCATATTAATCTTTTTAATGTTGGCTACTTTAGAAGAAAAACAATATCTTGTTCTATTGATTCGTATTTTCCTGATAGCTGTAATCTCATATATTGTTGATTCTGACCTTTTGGTAGTCATCATTCACTAGTTTATGCTGTATAAACTCCAAATCTCTGTGGCTTACCAGAATAAACTTTTAGGCTTTGCTAACTTTACATAAAAGGTGCTGCAGCTCTGCTCCAGGCTCTGGGTTGGGTTTAGGTCAGATCTATGTGTCGTCTTATTTAGGGGCCTAGGCTCAAGATGTAGCCCCTATCTGGGACATATTCATCTGACAAAATAGCGCATGGGAGCAAGGGGGCTGGCAGAAACTTCTAGTGTCTCTGTCCATTTCTGCTCACATGTGGGGGGTGCCCTGTCTCAATGCGTTCTGTTGGCCAAATAAGGCACATGGCTAAGCCTGATATTAGCAGGGAAAAGTATGTTCCATCCACATGGAGGGTCTCTAGGTACATGGCAATGCATCGGGTGTGTTATCCCCTTACAGGAAAGGGGTATTGAACGATAATACTATTTACCACAGTGCTTCTAGCAGATTTCACAACCCCAAACAGCATTAGGCTTCTGCTGGACCTGCCCTGACTTAGGCCCCATAACCCTACCTCCTTCTCACTAGACAGCAGCTGGACTTGGCTTCTGGTGACCTTCCTTCGAGGGTCACCTCCACCAGAACAGTCAGGGATACTTGGAGCACACAATATATGGCATCTTGCCCTCGATTCCATACAGAGGTAGCATTCCCTAATTCTTTGTGATATTTCTATTGATTTCTGGATTGCAGAGGGGTCAGAGCCTTGTGCCGTTGTTCTGGACTGTCCTAGAGCAATAACCTCCCCAAGACATTCCCAGATAAACCAGCTTCTCAAGGCTCCACACCCTTTGCCCCCTTGCCAGGCTGTACTGCCAGGACCAGATCCTTCTGTTGCACCCTGACTGTAGATGCAGAATATTTGGCTCTTTGCAAGGGGAAATGACAGCTCACCTCCCTGTGTGGCCTTGGAGAGCATGGATCCTAACAGGTGGGCACTCTTGCCTTCCAGCTACCTTCCTGTGTATGCTGAGGTCCAGAAGCCCCACGTGTACCTGCGGAGCAGCCAGGTGGAGATCAGCAGCCTCTACGTGGGTGTGCCCACGAAGGCAACCATCACACTCATCAATGGCACACTGCTGCCCACCCGCTTCCAGTGGGGCAAGGTGAGCGAGCCCACACTGTCGGGCACCCAGTTCTGCAGCCCTCAGCAACACAGGCCCCTGTGATGGGGAATGTTGCCCGTCAAGCATACCTCAGCCTGTCCCTCACCCACAGTGCCCAGAAAAGCTTGGCTCCTCAAAGGAGCAGCACACTTGGTCCACTTCTTCCTTGTCCCATCCCTGGGGAGTTCCAGTTCCCTGCCCGAGGAGTCTCTGGTGAAGAGAGCCAAGGTCTCCTGGCCAGCGTAGCCCAGCTGTGGCACAGCCCCTGTGACTGAGGGCCGTGGGAGACCGAGCCATGTCCACATGTGTCAGAGGCGGCTGCCCTCTGCTCCTTACCCTGGGGCTCCCCCTGACAGGTGGTGATGTCCATCTGGGCTGGGGAAGAGACATGTGGTTTATCTCCAAGAAATGAACGCCAAGTCCTATGGGTCCTGGGGATGGGCCCTCGGCCTGCTAGCCTCCAGCGGAGGTTGCAGCAGTGCTAAGCAGGCTGTCTGGACCCCAGCTCCAATCCTGGGAGCCCAGCACATGACCTCAGGCCCACCTGTGTGCCTGCCAGCTCCTAGGGCACCAAGCCGTCTTCTGCACAGTGACAGTCTCGCCCAGACATGGCACGTTGGGCCCCAGTGAGGAGCGCCAGTTCAACTTGGAGTTGACTACTCACACCCAGGTGAGTGAGGCAGTGAGGGGCCTGGGTGGCTGGGAAGGCACCCAGCCACGTCTGTACCTCTGCCCACAGGGAGGTCCCACCTCGGGCCCTACTCCTGGTCCTGATGGATGGGATACATTGCATTTGTGTCTGGGGGCTCCCATTCCTGCCTGGCCTGCTTTCTAGGGGCGCCAGGGCAGGGAGCCTGGAGCAGGCCTGGATGTATCCTGAAACTCACTGGCAATGCTCAGCCTTTGGCACCAGCTTTAGCCCTTCCCAGGCCATTCTCTAGGAAGGGCCCAGATTTCCAATTTGTCCAGAGATCCAGAGCAGAGTGCCTGCCCAGGGCAGGTCCTGTGCTGGGTGCTGCTGGGGGAAGCTGACACCTGACCCGGTGCCTCCCAGGAAGGCACAGCATTCTCCCCAGAGCGGCCCACAGATCAGCCCCCGGGGTAGAATGTTTGGTAGTTAGGCCTTGCTGGCCACCCCATTGTCATTCTTGTGGGACGAGGAAGCTTCTTCCTCACAGAGACTGCAGCTCCAGGTCCCAGTCCCTCACTGGCAGGTGTGGGCCAGTGGCCTTCTTACACAGCTGAGCCTGAGCTCTGGGGTGACAGACAAATGGGCCCAGGCCTGGCACAGAGCAGACCTCTCCCGGAAGGGATTTGATTTCTGTGTGTTGATCTTGTACAAGGAGTTCCCAAAGTGAAATCCAAAAGTGCTCTTGGGCTGAGCTGTAGCGGCGTCATCAGAATAAATGTGCGGCTTCTCCAGAGCTCCACTGTGAGGGGCCTTGCCTTGTGGGGCATGCCCCGAGGATTGGGACACACTCAGGCGGTCCTGGGGGTGTGTGTGGGGGGGCGCCACAAGCCAAGCCCTGAGGCTGGGCCTGTGGACAGCGGCTCACCAGAGCAACTGGGAGCCCTTCCAGACAGAGGAACCTGGGGAGAGGTCGAGGCCTTTGGGCTGAGCTGCCCACAGCAAACACCTCTGCTGTGGAATATCATCTGGCCCCACCTTCTGGGGCCCTGGTCCTAGGTCTTGCCTAAGGTGACATGACCTGGGCGGGCTTTTCTTGTAGGAAGAGCTGACCGATCTGGCCCTCCCTTGTCATGTGTCAGGCATGAGGAAGTCCCTGGTCCTGGGCATTTCTGGGAAGCCCCAGGGATTGCAAGTGACCATCACCATCTCTAAGGGGGACTCTGACAGCAGGTAAGCTCAGGGCCTGGACCAGAGCCTAAGGGCTGAGGCCTGCCATGAAGGACCAGCACTGTGCCATGGGGCCAGCCTCCTCCTCGCTGATTTCTGCTGCCAGGGAAAGGCCTCTTGCCATCTCTCTGTGGACCAGATCCCCCTGCCCCTCCCCACCCACTGGGTGGTATGGTTTCCAGGCAGATAGGAGATGGAAGGGGACAGCGTGGTAGGTACCTTGGACCTTCCCACTCAAGGCCCAGCAGCTGCGAGACAGGCCAGGCTTCGTTCTTGGTGCTGGGGAAGGCAGGAAAGGTGGGTCTGTGGGGTGGCTCTGCAGTGAGGGAGCCTGAGGAGGAGGCCTGGTTTCCAGGCAGCTCCCTCATGCCCGCCCAAGGTGGCTCGCTGGGCAGGGCTGGGTCAGGAGCGGCCTGTGACACAGTGCCTGTGGACCTGGGGCAGTGTTTTCAGCACAGAGCAGTGGCCAGGCCACCCGGAGGAGCTCCGCCTGGACTTTGGCTCCACAGTGCCACTGAGGACCCGTGTGAATCGCCAGCTCATCCTGACCAATCACTCCCCGATACAGACCCCTTTCACCCTGAAGTTTGACTACTTCGGGAGCCCCAAGCACAGCTTGAGCAAAAAGACAAGCCTGTAAGTCTGCTTTCTTTCAGAAACTGTTCCCAGGGCGGGTATGGCCGGGCGGGCTTTACCCTGTGGAGTCTACGTGGTTTAGGTGACCAGGGGCCATGGCCAGTCACTGTGAGGGGACATTCTGAGGGAAAACCGCTCCTGCCGCCCGCCTCCAAGACCCGAGTGGATCTGTGGGAGAGGCCCGGCCTGCTGAGGGGGAAGCTTCTGACAGGCCAGGCTGTGTGGGCTGAAGGAACTGTGTGGGCAAAGGCACAGCTGTGAGAGTCCGGGAGAGCTCACAGAACAGGAAGTGCGCCTGGGCTCACACGAGGGGAGATGGGAGGGGTCTGCTGCGGACGCGCCTGTGGTCAAGAGCAGAGGCGAGAGTGAGAACACTGCTTACCCCCCACACACACACACACCAAACGCAGTGGTGTGCTGGAGCCAACAGGTTCGGACTCAGGAGGGCCGACTTACATTTTCAGGCTTTCTGCAAGGCTGCGACTTGATATCAGCTGCAGTAAGAGTATTTACACTACAGAAATAGGCAAACACTACTGATTAGGCCTTCTTTCCCCCTTCTCGAGACCAGTTTCTCAGCCCACTAGCGCACACCTCCTCGCAGCCTGATCTCATAAGGCAGGGGAGCCCAGCTTGAAAAAAAATTACAGCCATGGACGGTGGGGAGCCATCAGCAAGTTCTAAGCCAGGCAGGAGCTTTCCACTCCAGAAAAGTTAGGTGCATCTGATGCTAGGCAGATGTCAGTAGGAAAGAGTGGACATGGGGCTGGGGGCCTGTAGCAGAAGGCTGGGCAAGAGCTAGGCAGCCTGGCCTGGGTTTGTATCCAGGGACACCAAAGCACTGAGCCTGGATGGGCCCCTGCTCCAGGGTCTTCCTGGACTTCTTGGGAGGCCATCCTTGGGGCTGGTGAGTGGCCCACAGATGGAGATGCTTCAGGCCCCTGGTGAAGGTGCAGTGGGAGCAAAGACTAGAGAAGGAGCTGAAGAAGAGACCTGAGCAGCTCTCCCCTGGGACGAGCAGGCAGGGTTACCTTCCCTGGTGGGAACGTGGTAGGGTGTTGGGTGCCATGGGAGGTAGCTCAGGTTTTGGGAAAGTCTCAGATGCCTTGATGCTATTTCTGTGTTTCCATGTCGTAAAGGCCTGACTTGCCCCCGGCCCTGCTAAAAACGGCACAGATTCGAGAGCGCTTGGCCACGCGAGAGCAGCTAGGTAAGAGCTACCAGGGCGGCGGCTGCTGGGCCCAGACTGTGCCCAGAGCTGGGTTCCCCGTGGCCTTCTGAGGATGTGGGCTAGCAGCTGCTGGGGAGCGTGATTAGGACCAGAGATCCCATCACGTGTCTTTTCTAGCCAAGGTTCCGGAAATGGCCGTGGCTGTCTGCCTGCCAGGGCCCCTCTCCAATGAGGCCATCTCCCCACTAAGTCACACAGCTTGGGCCCAGGGCCCAGACCTGATTTGGGATGGGAAGTGGCCCGTAAGGGTGGGTTTCCTCTGGGCCCTGCCTCTCAGGAGGTGAAAGAGGCTGACCAAGCAGGGTCTTGAGCCAGGTGGCTCTTGGGCTCCGGGCTTCCAGGAGGAGGGCATGCTCAGCCTGATGGCAAGCCATTGGGTGGCTTGTCCGAGGCTGTGCTTTGCTGACCTGCGGGTTTGCTCCCACCATGGGGTCCTGAATCCATCCTCCCGATTCTCCCTCAGCTTTTATGGAAAGCATGTTATCTCATGGGAAAGGAGCTGCCTTCTTTCCCCACGTTTCCCAGGGCATTCTGGGGGCCTACCAGCAGCTAAGCATTGACATCATGGGTTGTGCAAACATGTGGGGCGAGTACTGGGACAACCTCATCTGCACGGTAAGGACACAAGGCAGGCAGGAGCCTGGGGGGTGGGGGGGTGGGAGGAGCCTGACCCAACCTCACCTTTAGGTTTTCTCTCTTCCAGCACCTGGCCCTTCGCCTCTCAGATCTCAGAAGGGCGATGCCCACCAAGCTTGGGATGGGTGTTCCCATCTGCAGGAACCTCTGGGGTTAAGGGTGGGACAGTTCAGGCATAGAGGGGATCCTCGTGAGCAGTAGAACCTTCCACATCTTTTCCCATGAGATGCAGGGCTGGGGCCACACGGGGGAGGGCAGAGGAATCAGATAGGCTGTCTGTCTGGGCCAGGAGCCCAGGCAGGGAAATGGGCCCGAGACCTGGGGGTAGGGAGTGGGCAGCTGCAGCCTCCTAAAGCCACATCCTCGCCTAGCCCTGTGGGCATTCGTTCATCGCTTCTTAGCCCGTTTATTTACTCACTCACTCGGCATGCACTGAGCACCTGCCGTGTGTGGGTTCCTGTGTGTTGTGGAGGACACAGGGATGAATAAGTTAGCAGATGACATCTGTAAGGAGCTCCTAGTTTAGTATAGTGGGATAAGGCGTGTGTATATTCTCCTCCAGTACTTAGTGCATAGAAGGTTTCATGAACAATTTAGTAAATTGAGCAGGTGAGTTATAGTAGATATTTGCTTTAGATTGTCTGTATTATGTATGACAAAGGGTTGATCACCTTTAATATACAGTTCAAAAAGCATCTGAATGGGCAAATGGTTTGAATAGGTGATTCACAGAAAGACAAATACAAATGACCAATATGGCAACATCACTAGTCATTTAAAAATGCAAATTAAAGTAGCAATGAAATACTAGTTTTTCTCAGATTAACAGTTTAAAAGTTGGAGAAGGTGCAGGGAACAGTGCAGGCAGGGGAGGTAGGTGAATGGACACCACCCCTCTGGGGACACTTTCAGAATGTTTTGGAATGCACATTTAAAGTTTTCCTCAGAAAAAAGAAGTGAATAATGTACAAATAACTTCATACCACCTTACTTTTTCTTTTCAGCTTTGTTTTTAATAGAAAAAAAAGAAAGGAAACAACCTAAGCATCTTTATCCACCAATAGAGGATTGGATAAAAACATTGAGATACACCATACATTGGAATTCTCTAGTCCTTTAAATAATGCTGTAAATCTCTATTAGCAAAATTGTTTATCGGGAAGCGGCTGTGGCTCAATTGGTTGGGCTCCCGTTTACCATATGGGAGGCCCCGGGTTCGATTCCTTGGCGCCTCCTGGTGAAGGCAAGCTGGCCTGCACGGCGCGGTGAGCTGACACAGCAAGATGACGCAACAAAGGGAGACAAGCAGACACAGAAATAAGCACAGCAAATGGACACAGAGAGCACAAGCAGCGAGGGGGGGATAAACAAAAAATCTTAAAAAAAAAAAAAATTTGTTTATCATATATTGTTAAAAGAGATTTCCTCCCCACCCCCATTTATATATGTGTGTTGTTGTTGTTTTTATTTTACCGGGAGGTCCCGGGGATCAAACCCAGGGCCCTCCATATGGCAGACGGACGCCCAACCATTTGAGCCACATCCGCCCCCCTATATATGTGTTTTAAGCACACAAAAGAAAGTCTGGACAGTTGTACACTAAAATGTTGAGAGTCATGCTGGGAGGGCAGGATTAGGAGTGATTTTCCTACTCCGTATTTTAAATTAAGAAAAACACAAGTGTGGGAAGCGGATGTGGCTCAAGTGATTAAGCTCCTGCCTACCACATGGGAGGTCCTGGGTTTGGTTCCCAGTGCCTCCTAAAGAAGATGAGCAAGACAGCGAGCTGACATGATGGGCAGGCGAGCTGACACAATAAGAGACACAAGGAGGAAAACATAATGAGAGACAACAATGCAAGGAGTGGAGGTCAAGCAATTAGGCACCTCCCTCCCACATGGGAGGTCCTGGGTTTGGTTCCCTGTGCCTCCTAAAAAGATCAGCGCGCGCGCACACACACACACACACACACACACACACACAAAACAGATTCAGCAAATGCAAACAACGAGGGGGTGGGGAAAAATAAATAAATCTTAAAAAAAGAAAAAAAAAAGAAAAACCACAAGTATTTATTACTTATTATCAGAAGAAAAAAAAAATCTTTTCCATTGGAAGAAAAAATACAAATTTGATAGCAGGGGCCACAAGAGGCCAAAGTGTCGTGGCAGTAGAGCTCACTTCAGGTTGAGCGGCCTGTGCAGACCACAGGGCTGGGGATGGATAGCAGGGATGGAGGAAGGGAAAGGAGGGGAAGTCAGGGCTGGGAGGTGAGGCAGCCCCCAGGCCTCTGGGGTATCTAGAGTGGGCATCAGATGGTGGGGGAGTGAGGCCAGGCCCAGCTGGTGGGACCAAGCTATGGAGACCCTGGGCTGGCTAGAGGAGTGGAGGCCTTGCCTGGGGGAATGGGGTGACCGAGGGCTGGTGTGTGTTGCAGGTGGGAGACCTGCTGCCGACCATCATCCCCGTGCACATGGCAGTAGTGGGCTGCCCCATCAGCTCCCTGAGGACAACCTACTACACAGCTGCTCAGCCCCAGCAGAAGTCTATCATCAGGTACCTGACCCATGGCCTCTGCTCCCCAAGAGCCCCTGCTGCCCTCCAGCCTGGCTGCCCACGCTGGCTTGTTGCTCTCCAACTGGGCCAGAGCCCTTTGGGGCCACCTAGCAAGAAGGTCCCAGGGCTGGGCTGCCATCTGCACATCTCTGAGGGCTTTGGGGGGCCAGCAGTGGCCAGCAGTCAGTGTGGCGTGAGGGGGGTGCCGGACCACGGCCCCTCCCACCAGCTGAGGTGGGATGAGCACGGCTGTTCCAGCGGTGGAGAGCCGCCCCGAATCACAGCTCACCAGGCACTGCGTGGAGAAGGCCTCCAGCCCTGGATCTCGGGGCCTTTGGGGGCGAGGAAAGACCGCCTCCCTAACAGAGTCCCCCTACCCTCCGCCCCTGTCATTGAAGTAGCCCCACCTGTGAGTTGTCCCCAGGCAGTGGCTGTGCTGAGCCTGGCTTCCCCCTCCCCAGGTTCGGCACTCAGCTCTCTGGAGGAGACACGGTCACCCGGGTCCTTCGCCTGAATAACTCCAGCCCCTGTGGTAAGACGCTCGCGGGCTGACTGGGTGTTCTCACTACAGGCTGTGACTTGTGGTGAGCCAGGCTGCGAGGGAAGATGGCAGGGGAGGAGATTATGGCCCTTGAAGAGGACCCAGGAGGCCAGGTGGCCTGCGGTCACTTAGGGAAGCCCCCGAGGGCCAGATGGGGAGGTGACCAAGGCTGTCTGGGGCTGCCAGGGAGAGCCGCTGTAGCCCTTGAGGACAGGACTTTTCCTTGCCCAGCCTCGGCCCCCCCATGTCCATGGGGCCACAGACGCTCTGCTCTCATCCCAGTGATTTTGCGTAGGGACAGGCACTTTGGGGGCCACCCTTCCCCGTGCGTTCAGTAGTATCTGAGCTACATGCCAAGGGGCTGAGCACGGTGCTGGGCTCTAGAGGGATCAGGACAGCAGTGTCTCTGTGGAGGCACTTCCATCCGACGGGTGGGACAGACCTCGCCTCAGGCTGCCGGTGTGTCCAGCGGGCTGGGGTAGGCTGTTGAGGGAACCCAACCCAGGCTTCCCTGGGGGAGGAGAGTTGACACGGAGTCCAGGAGCTTGGCCCGGGGGGGCGTATTGGCTTGAAGAGCGTTCTGGGCAACAGGGAGAACATACACAGCTCAGAGGCCCGAGGGAGCCCGGCCCGTTTGAGGAAGCCTCCTGGCTGCGTGGCAGCGGCACGAGGGGGATACTGAGGGCATCCTGAGGCCGACCGAGCAGTGTCTCTGGGGGCAGGGCTGGGGCACTGTCATCGTTCAGGTTCCTCAGGTGATTCTAATGTGCAGGTGGGGAGAGCGCTGCTGCTTCTGAGCTTGCTTTTTTAAAAATCCAGTAGCTCTGCCATTTTGAAAGAGGGAATTGAAGTCTGCTGCTGTACTCCTATTTTAATGAAGTTCTTGCATTTGCAGTAGTTTGGCTCCATGTTTTCACCTGCCCTATTGTCAGATGCATTTGAGTATTGGGTTTTCCTTCACCCTTCTGTCATTCGATTATTTTCCTCTTTGTCCCCTTTAGTGCTTTTGACCCTAAATTCTACCGTGCCTCTTATTAACATTGCTACCCCTGATGTCTTCTCACTGGTATTTGCCTGGTACCACTTTGCCCATCCCTCTCTTTTCACCCTTTATGTGTTTTGTTTTTTTTTTAAAAAAAAAAACACTAGAGCTGAGTTTTTTAAAACCCAATTTGACATGTTCTTTTAGTGGATAGTCAATTCATAAATTTCTTCCATCTTATGATTTCTTTTACTTTATTTTCTTAGTTTCTTCTTTTTGTTGTTTTGGTCAAGTTACCATTTATCCTGTGTTCCCTTTGTTTAATTTGGAAACTCTCTTCTACTTTCCTTTTCTTTAATGGTTGCCATCCCTTTCTTGGGGGCATGTCATCAGATGCACATTTCTTTATCTTGACTTGAAAGTGAGATTGCCCATTGTACTTCGGAGTGTGGAGGTCACCGGTGACCTTGATGAGAGCAGTTCTAGCAGGTGTAAGAGGCAGATGCCAGGTAATAAACATTCTGGATAGTGGATGCCAGATGAGGAGGGGAGGTGACTCCTAGAAGCTTGCTGAGGAGGGGAGGAGAGAAGGTGGTAGTTGGAGGAGGTCGGCCGCTTAGCTGAGGGACTCTTGTTCCTGGGGGGCACCTGAATTCACTGAAGCGCTGTCGTGAGATGCGGGTCTGGTGATGAGAGAGAGGGGTACTGGGCGTGGCCACTCCCTGAGAAGGCCATGGGAGGACAGAAGGCAAGAGAGGAGGGTGCGAGAGGTGCAGGCAGATGTGTAGTAGGGCTCAGGACTGGAGGGCCTTCCTGATTAGGGGGCTTCGGGGAAAAGAGGCGAGTCCACCCCGTGAGCATCACTGGGGCAGATGGCAGTGTCACTGCAGAGGAAGGAAGGCTTGACATCGTCGCGGTGCAGCTTGGGAGGGAGAGCTGACTAGGAGCCATGGAATACCAGGCCGTGTGGGGCCCGTTTAGGTTGGAGACAGATTTATGGGCGTAGTCATCCGCTTGGCTTGGGGGACTTTCCAGCTCAGTTCCTCTAGGGCTAGGTTTTGCCAGGTGAGTGGAAGGACGGCGGGGACAAAGGGAGAAATGGCCAAAATAAAAATAAAAATGGCCAAAAATAAAAATAGAAAATGCTGGGATGCTGGCAAGTCAGAGGTTGAAGTGGCAGCCCCCAAAGACTAGCCTGGCTAGGGAAGGACGTGAAAGTGGATGGGGGCTGATGGATGGAGAGAGAAGGTAGGGGGTGTGGGGGCTGGAGGGCCCGGGAGGTCAGCAAACAAGCCAGGAGAGGAGGCTGTGGGAGAGTGGAGTGCCTGGATGTGACCTTGATGAGGGCTACAGGTGACATAGCCAGATGGCATAAGCCTATAAAGACTTTTTTTTTTTTTTTAAGACAAAAAAAATTGTAAGTGGCACTGGCGAGGAAGCAAGGTGCCCCCTCCACCCCAAGTGGAGCATCTGCTGCGGGCTGCAGGGAGGTGGGGGCCCAGAGGAGGTCCTTATTCCCACCCCACCCACCCCCATATCTGCCCCAGACATCCGCCTGGACTGGGAGACCTACGCTCCAGAAGACAGGGCGGACCAGCTGGTGGAGCTGCTGGTGTTTTACGGGCCACCTTTCCCGCTGCGAGACCAAGCCGGGAATGAGCTTCCGAGCCCTGAGACCCCCGAGAGCAGCAGTTTCCCCTGGTCTCCAACTCCCTCCAATGAGTCAGAAGCTACTCATTCTGTGAGCAGGGGGTGGTGGGCTGAGGTGCGGGCAGTGGGCCAGCTGGGCCTGAGCTTCAGCAACCCCCCCTCAACCGTAGCTCGGGGGCAGCTCCGGTGCCAGCGACAGGGCTGCCCAGAAGATCATCTCGGTCATCCTGCAGAAGCACGAGGGGGTGCCCTCCGACTACCTGTACTCCATCAGCCCGAAGCAGGCGGTGAGTGGGTCGGGGCCAGGGACCGGCCCAGAGGCCGCACTGGCACGGAGCAAGGCTGAGGCGGCCGTGTCTGTGCCAGGTGGTCCCTGCCGGGGGC
Source organism: Tolypeutes matacus (assembly GCA_026826555.1). Classification (NCBI taxonomy): domain Eukaryota; kingdom Metazoa; phylum Chordata; class Mammalia; order Cingulata; family Chlamyphoridae; genus Tolypeutes; species Tolypeutes matacus. Next base: position 5,637,540 of record JAKSZT010053846.1, read on the forward strand.
AGCAGCTCCATCTACATCTCCCTCACACCCATGGTCCTCAGCCCCGACATCCTGAACAAGGTGGAGTGTGCTGGCTACGCCCTGGGCTTCATGAGCTTGGACAACGAGGTGAGCCCGCCTGGGGTGGGGCCACAGCCACCACCTGCCTCCTGGGGAGCCTGCTGCCCACTCAGCCCAGGGCTGCCAGTGACGGGGGTGGGCTCGGCAGGTGGAAAGGGAGATTCCCGGGAGGAGGCGCCGCCTGCAGGACTTTGCCGTGGGACCCCTGAGGCTGGACCTGCATAGCTACGTTAGGCCTGCGCAGTGAGTCGGCTGGGCTGTGGCCTCCCATCCTGCTGTGGGGAGCACCCCCAGCAAGCGCTGGCAGGCTCTAGAGGGTTCTGGAGAGGGCTCTGGGAGCAAGAATGGTGGGAAAGGGAGGGGGAAGTCAGCAGGTGAGCCCAGGGAAGGCTGGCCAGACCAGCAGAGTAGGGGTGGCTAGGGGGCCCCAGAGGCCCAGCCGGGCCCAGCGGTGCCTGTTGCTGGGCAGGCTGAGTGTGGAGCTGGACTACGGTGGCAGCATGGAATTCCAGCACCAGGCCAGCGACCTCATCCCTGAGCAGCCCTGCATGGGGGTGAGTGTGCAACTCCCTCCTGCCCCTGCTGGTTTACCTGGGCCTCAGTCTGATCCCCACCCCCAGGGCCCTGGGCTTGAGGAGGGGGAGATGCATCCCCAGCCTCCCCCACCTGTGTGACTGCCCAGGTGCTGAGTGAGCTGGTGACCATCCACCACCTGAAGCTGACCAACACTACGGAAATCCCACACTACTTCCGGCTCCTGGTCTCCAAGCCCTTCTCTGTTTCTCAAGATGGGGCTGGCCTGGGTCACAGAGCTCCTGGCCCCAGCCAGGAGCAGGAGTGTGACGAGGCGGTAGCAGCTCCGAGCAAGCAGCTGGTGCTCCACCCACAGGAGAACATGCTGGTCAGTGCAGGGCTCGGCAAGCCCTCACCCTCGATGGGCACATACACTCACCTGGGCCAGGTGCCACCTTCTCACACACTCACCCCTTTGCACAGACAGCACACTGGCAGACGGTACATGTGAGCCTGCCATGCCCCATGGATGTGGACGCCCTGCGTTTGCACTCCCACCAGACACACCATCCAAGGCACACAGGCCCTCTGCACGGCAGGGGACTCCACTTGCACACGTGGACCAGATTTGTCAGTGCACACACACATCCCAGAATCCCCACTGCCAACCTCCTGGGCAAGGTGAGGTGTTCCTGGGAACACGCTCCTCCACTTTGCACATGGACGCCCTCACTCGGTCTCTGTGCACTGGCTCAGGTGAGCTCAAGATAGCTTCATGGCCGTCCTTCCGTAAATGTAAGGGACGCCAGGTCCCAAAGGGATATCCCCTCTTCTGACAGGGCCTCAGGGGGAACCGCTCCTTGTGCTTCCTGTGGTTTCTAAGGCCCGTGGAATGAGAACAGGTGGCAGGTTCTGTGGTGGCTGGGTGTATGCACACCCCTATCTGCACAGTGGGCTCCAAGGATGGCCAGACAGGTGGGCTGGGTTGCCCCACCCTGTTTCCTCACTCTTTTCCTTCAGAGACCCTCTTTCTTCCACTCCTCTGAGAGCTTCCCCTTAGGCTGGTGCTCCTCAGAGCTCCAGGCTGTGCCCTTGCCTCAGCCTGCACACTCCTTGCAGTGCTTCAGGAAGCAGCCGTATTCTCTCTTGTAAAAAGTACACTCAGTTTGTGTGTATCGAGTGCCTGCCACTTGAGCTGGGGCCTGTGGGACTGCAGGGAGGCTATGACGTAGGCCCTTCCCCCAAGGAACAGGGGAGACAGATCTTCAGCAGGCAGGGGGAATGGCACCCTTGAATGACCTATTTAGCATTTGCTTCCTTCTTCAAAAGGGTAAACTGAGGGGAAGCCCCAAAGCACAGCCAGAGGCCTGTTATACCACAGCTCCCCAAGGCCCCAGGGTTAGTCACTAGGTATTTAAAAGGCTTGGGCAGCTCTGGGTCTGGGGGAGTCCAAAGTTTCCCAGTCAAAGGACATCGCGTAATGGCCCTGCAGGCACTAGCAGAGTACTGGGCCGGGGCGCTGGGCAGTGCTGGTGGAGTGAGCACAGCAGACAGGGAGCTGGGCAGCGCGGCAGGAGACAGGCTGCTTGCCTGTGTGCTGGGCAGGTAGTGGCCAACCTGGACCCCACAGGCCATGGACCAGCTCCAGCAGGGGAAGCTGCCACCTCCCTGCAGCTGAGTCCTTGTCTGCTCAGGTGAATGTGTCCTTCTCACTCTCCCTGGAGCTGCTCTCCTACCAGAAGCTACCAGCTGACCAGATGCTGCCCGGAGTGGACATCCAGCAGCGCGTGAGTGGGGAGAAAGAGATGGTGTTTACCCAGAACCTGATGCTGCAGTACGCCAACCAGACCACTCAGGCGAGTCCCAGGTCTTCAGTACAAGGCCAGGAGGGTGAAGCTGGGCTGGACTCTGTTCTGGTGGGTCTGAGGGCACACCCAGGCAGGGCCCTCAAAAATAAGATGAGCCTGGCCCCTGCCCTGAGGGCCCAGTCTGCCCTGGAAAAGGGCCTTGCATACAGAGAGTTCAGAGCCAAGTGAGAGCCTGTAGGATGGAAAATCAGGGAAGGCTCCCTAGAGGTGGTGACACATGCAGACTCTACACTTCTTAGTCAAGAGAAGGGAAACCACATGCAAAGTCAGGCTGAGGGAATGGCCTGTGGTGGTGTGGAGGCAGTGAGCAGCACAAGCAGTTGGAGGGGCGACCCCGGTTGCTGTGGGGCTTTGGACACTAGGTGCGCACCACGGGCCTAATTCTGTGACTGTTATTGAAGGTCCCTGGGCTGTGGTGTGGAGGCTGAGCTGGAGGGCGCTAGAGAGCCCTGCTAGGAGATGCAGGTGTGGAGCGTGAAGGAGTGGCCTAGGGGATAGACTCCAGAGACACCAGGAGGAAGAGCAGAGGGAAGGAGGACGCAGGAGGTTCTCTTGAGCCCAGTGCCTGGGCAGCTGCTGGAGCCCAGGAGATGGGGGCCGTGAGGGGTGATGTGGCTGTGAGGTGGTGCCTGCAGGTGATGTGGGCAGACTGCCAAAGGCTGGAGCAAGTCAGGGCTGGGCCCAGAGGTCCCAGTAGTCAGGGCACAGGTGAGGTCTGAGGCCGAGGGAAAAGGCAGGCTGGGCCTTGGGGTCCCCCCCTGGGAGGAGGGAGAAGAGGCGGGAAGGAGGGCAGCTCGTCTGGGGAGCAGAAACCACAGAGCTTGCTGGGTGAGGGTGGCAGTGATGGCAGGGGGAGCAGATGGCGCCTTCCTGGTTCTTTCCCTGGGCAGGATCCCACCGGCACCCTGTGGCTTTGATGTCAACCCTGGCCCCCTACTACCCACTGTGGGGTACCTGGGGCTCGCCTCGGAAGCTCCCATACTTGGGGTCAGCAGGGTCCCTGTGTCCAGCAGAGTGGAAAAAGCCACCCAGTCGCCCACCCAGGTGAAGGATCTGTCCCCACAGGTGGTGCCCCTGCGGGCCACTGTGGCCGTGCCTGAGCTGCAGCTGTCCACCAGCTGGGTGGACTTCGGGATCTGCTTTGTGAACCAGAGGCGGCTCCGGGAGGTCTACCTGATGAACCGGAGTGGCTGCCAGAGCTACTGGACCGTGCTGATGGGTACGTCATTCCCGCCTGCCCACTACTCCGAGAGCCCCCAGAGGTGGCCAGTCCCAAGTGGCCCCCAGGCTTCCCTGCCCTGTGGTGCTGGGCAAGACCAGAGGTGCACACCTGCGAGGCAGCGCGGGGCGGGGCATGGAGCCACCTGTCCCTTGTGTGTCCTCTCGTCCCCTCCCTCGGTGCAGGCCAGCAAGAGCCAGCCAAGGACACTGTGGCCTTCGGGGTCTCCCCAAGCAGCGGGCTGCTGGAGGCGCGACAGGTCAACGCACCCCCAACCTCCATCACCCTGCAGGTTTTCTTCACGGCCAGGTACGGCCCCTCCCAGCCTCCCTGGCCTTGCCCACAGGCCCGAGCCCCTGGTCAGGCTGACCCCCTGACCTCAGCCTACCACTCCCCACAGGAGCAGCGAGCTGTACGAGTCCATGCTGACGGTGGTGGGCGTGCTCGGCGAGAAGGCCTGCACCCTGCGGCTCCGGGGCCAGGGCTCCTATGACGAGAAATACGCCTCACCCCACCAGGCCTGAGGCCCCCACTTCCAGTCCCAGGCCCAAGTCTTAGGAGCAAGGCTGCCGGGCAGGGGACACAGACTGAGGGGACTGGGAGAAGCTGTTGTCTCAGCCTCCTGTAGGCTCTGAGCAGATCCTGGGACAGAGGGTCCCCTTCCAGGGCAGTGGTCTTAGGCCAGGCACTGCATCACATGCCCTCAGAGCTAATGAAAAGGACAAGCCACACCCGTGGAGACCATGGCAGGTTGAGCAGAGAGAGAAGACCAGCATGTGAGAACTGGCCCTTGGAAAACACCACAACCACATGAGAGGATAAGCCATATTTACTAAATCCACTGGACTCCTCATCCACAAGCCGCCTTCCCCTAGCAGTTACACAGTAGCCCTGTGGCCTACCTTATTTTGGCCCAGTTTGATGAAGCCTCTCGGGGGCAGCCCAACACCCCTCCCACTCCTGTACTGTGCCCTTGGTGGCAACATTTCTGAAATTTGTTGAAGTGCTTTGATTTGCCCACTGCTGCCACCACCCCCAGTTCTCAATGTTCCCGTGGGCCTCACTTCTAGTGTTGCTCTCTTGCTGCCGGAGCAGGGCTGTCTGGGTAGCTACCTGGAGCCTCGCTCAGTTTCCAGGGTACTCGAAGACAGCAGCAGCTCCCATTCCGGTCCCAATGCACATGGACACCACCCCGTAGGCCCTGTGGAAATAAAACTGTTTCGCTGGGACACAGGACAGAGACCCAGCCACCAAGCCATCCCGACTTGATTTCACCAAGTTCCTGGGAAAGCCAGCCTGAAGCTGGATGGCCCCAAACCTTCATGTGCACAGAGAACGCAAAACTTCAAGGACCTAGGCACGCACACAGGGTAGTCCTCAGTAAAATTAGGGATCTTGTCCCTCATCCTCAGGTTACACTGTGTGTATACTACCACCCATCCCACCCCTCGGTCACCCCAGCTTGGGATGCTGAGACCCTCGCCCCCATGAGGAGCCAGCCTCACCTCTTCCCACGGCGCTTCAGCTCATTGAGCAGCGTGATGACCTGTCGTGCCCCAGTGCAGCCTAGCGGGTGGCCCAAGGCCACCGCACCACCGAGGGGGTTCACCTTCTCAAGGGGTAGTCCTAGCTTCTCCACACAGTAGATGGCCTGGAAGAAGGCAGAATATCAACTGGAGCTCTCCTGCTCCCTTCCCTCTACCACTTGCCCACTGGCTCCAACTAGACTGCTCAGCGCCCTGGCCATGTTGACAAAGGCTCACCTGGCTTGCAAAGGCCTCATTGATCTCAAAGATGTCCACGTCATTCACTGTCAGCCCTGCAGGCGAGGCGGGAAGGCCTGAGCTAAACCCAGTGCCAAGGACTCTCGTTCTCCCCAGGACGCTTGCCCTACCCATGGGCCTGCAGGCTGCCTAGTATGTCTCTGTTCCAGAAGGCTGAGTGGGCCCCACTGTGGGGTCATGAAGGGCTTGGGCTATGGGATGCTGACCTGCCCCCTGCCCCACTCTGTAGCACCCACTGGGCCATCCCTAGCACCTGCCCCCTCCTCACCTCTAGTAACAGCATGCGGGGCAGGTATGGGATCTAGATCTAGAGTATAAAGGAGCTATCTTACCTGCTTTCTGCAAAGCTACAGGGATGGCGTAGGCAGGTCCAATGCCCATGATGTCAGGTGGGACCCCAACCACTGCATAGGACCTCAGGACCCCAAGGACGGGAAGGCCCAACTCTTCTGCCTTGGACCTTCGGGCCAGCAGGATGGCAGCTGCCCCATCACTCACCTGACTGGAGTTTCCTAGGGGCAAACTTGTAGGTAAGGAGGTCACAGGATAGGGCTAAGGAGGTCTGGCCCTCCCACATCCACCTTACTGAGGCCTGCTGTGCTCCAGGCTCTCAGAGTAGAACATCCAGCATTGCTGTGGCCCTCTGCTGCACCCCCTTCCCCAGTCATGTCTCACCAGCTGTGGTGGAGCCACCCTTCTTGAAAGCAGGCTGCAATTTGGCCAGGCCTTCCATGGTGGTGTTGGCACGGATGCCTTCATCCTGAGCCACGGTGATGCTCCTCTCGCCCTTGTCATCGTGGACCATAGTGGTCACAGGCACAATCTCAGCCCGGAAGCAGCCCTTGCTCTGGGCTCTGGCTGCCCTGCCATCACCAGAGAGCCGGGCTCAGGCTTCCGTGGGCTTCTCCTCCTCCCTGCTGCCACGCCTTGCCCATTGCGCAGACCCCTAGGCTCAAGCTACTCAATGTGGGGACAAGCCAGGCCCTGGGGGAGCTAGGAGGGACTGGGGCAGGTTCCCCACTACTTCTACCTGCCCCTGGGGGTGGGAGGCATGCCCAAGGCCTTGAGGGCATTCTTCACCATCAGACCCAGATCAGATCCTGGCCAACCCCATCCATGGATGGGAGGAGGTGGTCTGGAGGTGGTGGCCCCACTTTGAAACCTTCAGGCAAGAGGCAGAAGGGTCTCTATGCTAAATTGAGGATGCTGGGTTCTGCCAACTTTTCTGTTCAATCCCAATCGCTCGATTTTATCTGTTCACAATTTTCATGTTTAAAGTGACATACACCAAACTGATGAATTTTAGTAGGATTTATAACAACTTAAAACCACAAGGCCTTTTAGGGTGATCCTTGTAATCATTTGCAAAATGTAAATGCCCAAGGGCATTCCAATGGGGAGGGATCCACAGTTTTCATCAAATTCTCTGACCCCAAATGGCTAAAATCTACTGCCTCAGGGAAGCCATCTGGCCCAGATGCCCCTCCCTTCCTTTGCTGTCCTCTGGGCAGCTGGGGCTTGCCAGCCTCAGCCTGAGCCCTAGGGAATTTCCTCTGATACCATCCCCAGCCCCCTTATGCTAATGCCAGGCCCAGGCATGGTCCAGAGGCTGGGACACCAGAGTCCCTAGCACTGCTGGTCCCTTACTCCAGGCTGCCCACAGAAGCCTGGGCTCCCATGTCCAATCACCAAACTCTAGCCAGGTAGAGAAGAGTGCCCTGGACCTCGTTATGCCCCTGCTGAATAGATGGGAAAACTAAGGCCCAGGTAGGAAGAGAACACTCATGGTGAACAGATCATCACGGGACATGGAAGAGCTACCCACTCACAAGTGGCCCTGGCCCCTTCCTAGGAGGCACAAGGCTTGGAAACCACTCAATGCCCAGGTGTATGCTCCACCTCTGACCTTTCAGGATCCTCAAAAATCTCACTCTCTAGCCCTTTAAACTCCTCATCTCAAATAGCACTCACTTCTGCTGGGAAGCCAGTGCAAAGGTATCCTGCTTCTCCCGGGAAATGCCAAACCGCTCAGCCACATTCTCGGAGGTTATCCTAGAACACAAATAGCAAACAGTGTGGGCAGTGACCTACAGCCTAGAGGACTGTCAGGGACTGTCAGAGAGCTATGCTTGGAACTCTGGGCCCTAGGGGCTACAGGAAGGGGAAGTTAGGAGGGCAAGTCCATGCCACAGAGACAGTGACGACAGCTCAGGATGTAGTGTGGGCTGTAGGGGCACAGATAGGGAGTCGGCACTGCTGGCCAGGCCCTGAGAAGCTGGGCACCAAAGAGACCCTCTCCAAGAGGGAGAGTGGCCTATGTGGGGAGCAGGTGCAAAAGGAAGGTGTTTGTGCCCTGGGTGGGCTGTCTCAGAACAGAGAAGAGGGGCAGAGGAGGGCATCGGTGGGGGTGCTAACTGGCTCCTTTGGCCAGCCTTGCCTCTGCCTCAGCAGAATATGCTTTAATGTGGGCAGATGATGACTCCCAAGTCCCTTATGGAAAGACCACATCTAGGCCTTCTGGTCTACCCTCATCCTGAGACCCCAGAGCCATGGCTAGGCTTTGGCTTGGTGATATGGGTACTAGATGTGGAGGCAGACAAGGCACTGCCCATGTGAGCCTCAAATCTCAGAATTCCTGCCCATGGATCCTGGGTATAGCCCAGGAGCTCAGTGACACTGGCTACAGTGCTAAGATGCTGTGCAAATGCGACACACTGTTGGATGTGACAGGGACCAGATTTCCTCCTCAGCATTTTCATAAATCAAAAGCTCCCTACTTCCTCTTCAACCTTCTAGGCCACCAAGGCTCTGGGGTGCAGCTACCATTATCCCTCCTGTGACAGTACTCCTCAGTGTGCAAGTGATAAGCTGGACCATGTTTAGAAGGCCAGGGACACAGAAAGGACCCAGGGGCCTCAGGAAAAGGAAAGCAAGGACAGCATCAAGACAGACTGCCTGCTGAGCAGGCCAAGCCCAAACGAAGGAGGCCTAGGCTTGGCACAGCTGGCCACAGAGATGCTGAATTCCTCAGCTCCAGGCCAGGCACGCTGAGCCATGGCAGGCACTCACCCCATAGGAATCAGGCAGTCTCTGGCCTTCTCCTTCTCCACCAAGCGCGAAGTAATATTTCCAGGGTTCCCTCTGTCAGCCAGGGACATTGACTCAACCCTGAAGAGGGAAAGGTGAATGCTATCAGGGCTCCCCCATGTGTAGCTGTACCCCTGGCAAGTACTGACACAGATAAGGAGCCCTCAGGAAATCCAATGGTCCACCTGGGAGCTACGGGCAGGGCACTTGGCCATCAAGGCAGAGCTGGAGTGTAGGGCTGCTAAGCTCTGTCTCCACCTCTGTCCTGGGAAGCACACAGTCCACATTCCTGGGAGAGGGGGAGTGGAGGAGGGGAACGAGGCAGGGGGCATGGGGAAGGGTGGGCCTTACTTTCCTAACACTACTGCTCCAGCAGCCAATCAGTAGTTCCCAAGGAAAGCCTTTTAGCGTTGGCCACAGTGGCGGAAACAAATTCAACAAGCTGGGCCTTGGCCTCAAGTTCAGAGGACATTACAAATGTTTGTAAAGTAATCACAAAGCTACAGATTGCAAAAACAGTCTGACCTGCACAGATAAAGAAGTATTAGAGCTGAGAGAAAACTGAGCTCTCAAAAAAAGTGAGCTCTCAGATCAGTATGGTCAAAAAGGGCTTGGAGGAGGTAGAGGACCACACCTCAAGGGATAACAGTGCTTTCATGGTTTAGAGTGCTTCAAACTGTCAGTCACATAGTATACATCCCGTAGAGTATTAGCTGCTATTACTCCATTTGATCTTATCAACTTCCACACGGCTGAGGTAGGGCACCCCCATTTTATAGATGAGCTCAGTAAGGCCCAGAGAGGCTGAGTAATTTGTCCACGGTCACTTGGCCCAGATCCAAATTTAGGCAGTCTGACCCCACATCCCACTCCCAATTAGAACAACCTGGGCTACACTCTTCACAGTAAAAGACTATGGTTAGCAGACAGCCTGTGACGTAGGTGTCAGTCCTGGCTCAGACCTTTAATACTTAGTGGCATGGTCCTTAACCTGTGTGGGGATGCACAGAAACTTCAACTCATGAAGGCTTGAAAGAGACCCACACCCTCCCAGTGAGAAAGACATGAAAGAAATCAAAGGGTAGATTGGGCCGTGGCCCTTGTCTGGCTAATGTCCCCAAAGTATGGTCTTAAGCCTTAATCACAGATGCAGACAGACAGAGGCCAGTACAACCCTGCAACACGGGCCAACCACACTTCCAATCAAGAAACACTCTAGGCATATATATTTATATATCATTTTACAAATATTGGTACGTATTGTGAAAATTTTGATTTTTACCCACAATAAAAAATAAATTAATTAAAAAAAAAAACACTCTAGGGAAGCAGCTGTGGCTCAATCGATAGGGCTCCCGTTTACCATATGGGAGGCCCCGGGTTCGATTCCCCAGTCCTCCTGGTAAAGGTAAGCCAAGCCTGCACGGCACGGTGAGCTGATGCCACAAGACGACCCAACAAAGGGAGACAAGCAGACACAGAAAAACACACAGCAAATGGACACAACGAGCACAAGCAGCAGGGGGGGATAAGTAAAAAATAAAATCTTAAAAAAAAAAAAAAAACAAAAAACACTCTAAAGGGAGCAAGTGTAGCTCAGTGGTTGAGCATTGCTTCCCATGTACGAGGTTCCGGGTTTGATCCCCAGTACCTCCTAAAAACAAACGAAAAAACCAACTCTCATTTGGGAGCAGATGTAGCTCAGTGGTTGAGCACCTGCTTCCCATGTACAAGGTCCTGGGTTCAGTCCCTGGTACCTCCTTAAAAAAAAAAAAAAAAACATAAAATAAGCGGATGTGGCTCAATCAGTGGGGCTCCCGTTTGCCATATGGGAGGCCCCGGGTTCGATTCCCAGGGCCTCCTGGTGAAGACAGGCCGGCCCACGTGGCACGGTGACGCAGCAGGACGACCCAGCAAGGGGAGACAAGCAGACACAGAAAAACGCACAGCAAATGGACACAGTGAGCACAAGCAGCAAGGGGGGGATAAATGAATAAATAAATAAAATCTTAAAAAAGAAAAAAAAATAAAGAGGTAAAGAAAGGGAGAGGGAACACATCAGAGCCCTGGGACCATACCTCCCTAAGCCTGCCAAAGTCCTCATTCACCCTGCCCTCCCAACACCAGATGCCCACCCAAGCCTGGGCCCCAGTCCACATCCTTTCCCCAAATACATTGCCCAATACAGCCCATGGCTTCATACACTGCAGCAACAGGTTGAGCCACAGCCTGGGTCGAGATGACGAGGCCACCAGGGATCTGACTAGGTCCCTCAAAACCCAGTAGGCAGCCAGAAGTTTCCGTGCTGGTACCAGAGCAGGGGCCAAGGGGACAGACAGCCCAGGAAAATGGACAGACTAGCTGTACAGAAAACAGGTGTCCCTGACTTTAAGGAATTCAAACTGCAACTTCTCTCATAGTGTGACTCAAGAAGGACCACAGACGAAAACCCAAATGCAGCATTTTCTCAAAACACTTAACCACATTTCCCAGCCTCACAGAATTCCAAAAAGGAAAGCTCTTAGAGGCCAATTCCTTCCCCACTAGCATTGAGAAGTGTGAGCAATTCTTGAGCAGCCACTGCTGAAGCCACTTCTGAGCTGCATTTGTAGGAAGCCACTCCCAGCCAGATGCCTAAAGAGGCATGGTCTCTGAGGACTCAGGAGATGAAGATTAGTTTTATGGTCACAAGTTGGTTAATAAGCTCTGGCAGAAAGAAATTCTTACCCACAGGCCATGCCAATGTCATAAGACCCATTCCTGATGCCACCTGCAACAAAAGCATTTCATAAACATCCTTTGCCAGAGTCCATTTGTTCTGGGTGCAGCAGAGCCTCTTCCCCACTTGGACTCCAAGTGGGACTCATCCCCAGCCTCAGAGATGGAAGGCCCTGGAAAGGCTGGGCAGCAGCAAGGGTTGCTCCTTCACTCTTCTGTGTCAGAATCCTCTCAGAGGGGAGCGGCTGTGGCTCAATCAGTAGGGCTCCCGTTTACCATATGGGAGGCCCCGGGTTCGGTTCCCGGGGCCTCCTGGTGAAGGCAGGCCCGCCTGCACGGCGTGGTTGGCTGACCCGGCGAGCACAAGCAGCAAGGGGGGGATAAATGAATAAATAAATAAAATCTTTATTAAAAAAAAAAAAAAAAAGAATCCTCTCAGAAACACTGCTCACCCAGCAAACAGCACCTTTGCTGACCCAAACCTATGGGGTCAAGATCAAGGCCAAACCACAACAGCAGGCACCCACCCAACCACAACTTACCAGCTATGCTGGCCACTGCTTGCAGCCCTGACGAACACTGTCTATTGACAGTGGACAAAGGCACAGTCTCTGGGATGTCGCTGAAATAGAAAGTAAGACCAGAGTGTCAGCGCCCTCTCTCCTGCCAGGCTCCTATGGAAAGCAGGCTTGTGACTGCCCCCCACCAGGGGGAGCAAGGCTCAGAGGCACAAGCCCAGCAGCCCTGCCCCCACTCCAAACTAGACCCAGGGGTGGGGATGGGCAGCCTCCATATCTACAGGTGCTGCCTCCCCAAGGTCCACAGGCATCTGCCCTTCCATCCTATGACTCCTGGACCAAAGGCCAAGCACAGCCCAAAGGCTAGTCACAGGGATCCTTCTTTCTCTCCCTCTGGAGATTCAAAAATGAAAACGATATCTTTCCCCTGAAAGGTAAGTCCCAAAGAAGGGGACCTGTTTCTGGGACAGGGTACCGGAGCAAAAGCAATGTCTAAAGTTATGAGGCCAGAAACCATACCCATGCTTCAGCTTTATGTCCAAATCTCTCCAAAAAGCCTGTTCATACCTAGATGGAGTACTCTGATGGGCACCATGTGTCCTAACACCCCTTGCCCTGGTAGGTTCCCCCAGCCTCTCACACTGGTCCAACCCTGGGAGCTGCCTGGGTCTATCCTTCCCTGTGTAACCTGCTCTGGGAGCTTTGGAGAAATCCAGATGCCCAGGGCCCTTGCCAGGCCCATGGACTCAGAACCTCGGGGTGAAAGCACCCTGGTGACTCTGGTGTGCAGCTAGGGTTGGGAACCACAGAGCTAGTGCCTGGGTTAGGCTCTGCAGAGACTGTCTTAAATCAATAGCCTGCTAGGCCTGTGCAACCTGTTTAACCCTAACCAGGTCCTCTAACTCCCCACCACGTAGCTACCATCCCTTCACACAATCCATCAAGTGTTCACTAAATACCTCCCGCTCCAGGGATGCTAAAAGACTTGTATTACTGTCTCTGCCCTAAAGGAGGACCAACCAACACATGGAAAATCAATCAACCAGCAGAGACTGAAATAATAGGGCAAGATGACAAAGCCACATCACAAGGAAGCGTATGGCTAGCTACTAGAGAGGAAGAGGCTTTCGTTTTAAGCTTAGGGGTTTGAAGTCATGCCAAAATGTTGAGACTGGGTGGGAAGGGTTTAGCTAGAGCAGAGAGGAAAGTGGGGCCAGCACTCTAGAGAAACAGAGGGCAGTGGGCAGACAGGCTGAAAGCAAGAGCGAGAAAGCAGCAGAGAGATGAGGCGAGAAAGTTAAGTTTGGAACCAGAGAGTGGGAGGCCTCAAACTCCAGGCTAAGCAGTCTAAATCTTCCCAGTCCCTAGAATTTTTTTTTTTGTTTTTCCCCTTCACTGGCTAATATTCCCATTATTTCTTCCCCATGCAGCTGGAAGTAGTAGGCTAAATGGTTCTTAAATCTACATTGTGAAAGTAATTTAAGCACTCCTCTATCTTGGGTGTCTTGGGACAGCTCTTGCTGAAGGGCAAGATTACCAGGGCTCCTCCTGGGTTGCCCCTCAGGTTTCTGCCCTGCTTCCAAGTCCCTACTAATGGGACGTGCTGACAAAAAGAGTCAAAGTCACTCTTCAGGATGCCTTCCAAGTTAAGAAGTGATAAAAGAGGACAGAGTCCACACTGATAAAGAAAAGCACACAAGGGCCACAGAAGACTTTGCCTCCAGTTTCAAAGGCCCTATGTGCCCAGGTTCAGTGCTTGGTAACACACCATCCCTTCAAAGTAGGGGAAAAGTTGGGTCAACAAAAGCAAGGTTCCCTGAGGCCTGGGTCACTCAAGAGTCAAAATGGCCAGTCCAGAGCTAGAACTAGAAATGTTTACCTCAGAAACTGGGCTATTCGGGCCACGACTGCCCCGGCCCCTGGCTGAAGCACATTTCCTGTGGACAACAAACCTTTATTCAGTGCCAGGCCATGTTTTGGGCACTTTAAGTACAGCTGTGAATACCAGAGGGGGGCAAATCTTTCTACGGGAACAAAAGCCCTCAGCAGGCTCACTTGAGGATCTGGAATTTCAGGGTCTGGAGCAGGAGCCGGCCATACAAGCAGCTTAGCCTGATCAAACAACAACCTCTTGCCCTGAGGGTCCCAAGTCATTTGTCCACCCTCCCTGCACCTCCCAATCAGCACAGACTGGGCAGGTTGCCTGCCTTTAAAGGTGACAGGCAAAATTTTAAGCAAAGGAGGAGGCAAAACTTGAAGTCTAACAGAACTGGTTCTGTCAGGGAAATGAGTTTATGAAAAGAATGCCTCCCTCTTCCCTCCAGAGAGGAGGAAAGTGATTCCTGATTTGTGGGGGCCACCTGTCAGATGAGACTCTTGCCATTTTCACATTGCAATATTTCAAGGCCAGGTGTGTACAGGTGGGAAAGAGAGATGGACTGAAGGTCAAAAGGCCCTGGGTTCAGCTTTTAGCCCGACTGCAAATTCCCTGGGCCTCAGTTTCTGCATCCGTAAATGAGTAAGTACTAGATGGGCTTTGGCTCTCCCTTGTTCTGTCGTGGGACAGACATGTCAGGGTGGGCAGAGAGCCCTGCCTCCTACCATGTCTTCAAACCCTGTGTCAAGAGACTCAGAGTGTCACTTGGATCCGTGCTTTATTTCATACTCAATAGGCAGAATGTGGGCGGAGGCTCACAATGTGCCTGCAGGAAAGGTGAAGCCTGGCTCTAAAGAGGCGATTAAATTAAGCTGCCTAAAATAACATCTTTGTGGCCCCCGCGTGAAAACACCGAGTGGGGGATTCGTGAGATGAGGGCTCTGGGAGGAAGGGAAGGTTGGGAGGGCCAAGCCCAGGGCTTGGGTGATGCGCTCACCCACGCAGATGTCCCCCAGCTCCGCCGGGCTCAGGTGGACGTCCTGGAGAACCGCCGTCATGACGGCTGAGAGGAGCTCGTCGGGGGTGGTGTCCTGCAGCGGGAAGTGCGGCCGCGGTGACCCCCGCTTCCCCATGCTCACCCCAGGGGGGCGGAGTGGGCTCCAGCGGAGCCGGGAACCGAGCAAGGGGGACTCCACCCCACCCCAGGCCCCCTCCTCACACCCGGGGCCGGGCCCGAGGGGCGCACCTTGAAGCCGCCGCGGCCCGCCTTGCCAATGGCCGTCCGGCGCCCGTGCACCACCACCACGTCGGCGGCCGAGGCCCGCGGGGCGCCGCTTAAGCACGGCGCGGCCTGCGGGGCCCGGCCTGCATCGGGCCGGCCCTTCAGGTGGCCCAGCACCACCTGCAGCCTCAGCATCCTGCGCCTCAGCCCCGCAGACGCGCTACAGAGCAGCTCACAGACCGCGGGCGCCAACCACCGCCTCCCGCGTAGGACTTCAGCCCCCACGGCCTAAACACCGTCCCCAGCCCCACCCAGGCGCATGCGACCTTTCATCCCAAAGGTCGTCTGCCGTCAGAGCCAATCAGGAGGCGAGTCCGCCGGAGGACCCGCCCTCCGCCGCCAGCCCGGCCCTCAAAAGCTGCGCGCGCAGCCACGAGCCAGCCCTTTCCACCCAAAGCCCAACCTGCAGTAGCCCAACCGCCGCCAGCCAGGGGGCGGGCCCCACAGAAGCCCCGCCCAGGAACGCAGGCGGAAACCTTCCCACTTGAAGCCCCGCCTACTGGCATGCCGGAGGCGGGGCTCCAAGACGCCCTTCCGGTATCTCGAGACCAGCCCAGCCGCTTCCCGGAGCCCTTCTCCTGAAGCCCCGCCCACTGTCCTCCACAGAGCAGGAGGCGGGGTTGCGGGGAAGCGGGCTGCGGCTCTTCACCTGGGAGGGCGGCGGGGAGCCGGGCTCTCCTCTTCCCTTCTCCCAGTCGGCTCTGCAGTTGTCCGGGTCCCAACACCGAAATAATTTGGGGACACCGGCCTTGGAGCCCTGTCCCGATGAGGTCTGGCTAGACTGGGAAATCTTTCGAGAACACTGAAGGGATCTGGGATTCCGGGGCCACGGGGTAATCGGACAATAGTGCCGAGGTGTGACCAGCTCTCGTGTGGAGAGGGAGCACCACACGCCCATTTGGGACGGCTTCATTAGTGTCCTCCCCCCACGCTAGGCTGGGGTCTCCACCCGGGCAGGGAGGAGCCCCAGAGCCTGCAACATGGCTGACACCGAGCAGTCAGCAAAGAGATGCTGAAAGAATGCGGGAGCGAGCCAGGGCTCCCCAGCACCGGCCCAGGAGGCAGGCCTACCTGTTTCCCTGAGACCCCAGAGGGCAGCACTGGGCCCCCTGCCCCCAAACACCCCGGGCAGGGTCGCTCTGTGACTCCCCCTTTGAGGGCAGGGTCGTGGCCTCTCCTCAGACCCCGACCCCCGAGTGCACGGCCGGGGTCCCCCCCACACCTCTCCAGGCCGGGCTGGGTGTTCCCCAGGGACCCCAGAGGGCAGAACCGGGGCTTCCTCCTCTCCCCCTCGCCACCCTCGAGGGCAGGGCCTTATGAACCCTGCAGATCCCCAATGCAAGGGATGTCGCCACATCAGATGGCAGCGGACAAGGCCCCTAGTCCCCCCTCCCGACCTTCCAGGGCAGGACCGTGGCCCTCCCCACATCCCCAAAGTGTAGGCTCCCAGTTCTCACATCCACATCCCCTGGCGCCCCCCCTCGGAGGACAGGAACAGGGCGACCCCCCCACCCCCGGGGACAGGAGCAGGGCGCCCCCCACCTCCACGCCCTGACGGCCGAGCGGGCGGCGCTTCTCCGAAAGGGATACTCGGCGGGGCGGGGCGGTGGCGGCTGAAGGAGGAAGCGCCGGCCGCGGGAAGGAGGAAGCGACGGCGCCGAGGCACCGCAGCTGTGGGCCATGGCTGCAGGAGGCCCCGGCTTGGGGTCCGCGCCCCTCTCCGCCTGCATGTCCTCCGTGCCCCTGGCTGCGCTCAACGTGAGGGTGCGGCGCCGCCTGTCGCTGTTCCTGAACGTGCGCGCGCTGGTGGCGGCCGACTGGACCACGCTGGCCGAGGAGCTGGGTTTCGAGTTCTT
This sequence comes from Tolypeutes matacus, assembly GCA_026826555.1. Taxonomy (NCBI): domain Eukaryota; kingdom Metazoa; phylum Chordata; class Mammalia; order Cingulata; family Chlamyphoridae; genus Tolypeutes; species Tolypeutes matacus. The sequence goes on from JAKSZT010053846.1 coordinate 5,654,321, forward strand.
GGAGATCCGGCAGATGGAGGCGCACGCCGACCCCATGGGCCGCCTGCTGGATGCCTGGGAGGGACGCCCGGGGGCCTCGGTGGGCCGCCTGCTGGAGCTGCTCGCCAAGCTGGACCGCGAGGACGTGCTCAACGAGCTGGGGCCCAGAATCGGTGAGGACGCCCCCTTTCCCGGGCCCGCACCCGGCTCCAGTTCGCCCCCTCAGTGTCCGGGACTGGAGGAAAACAGCTTAGGCAAAGTTTCAAGTCTGGCCGGGAGAAGGAAGAGGAGTTCCTGGGGATCTGGGCTGCTTAAGGTAGAGCAGCAGGCAGGTGAAGGGCTGGTAGCCGGCTGCCTTGGAAACTGCAGGGCCCTGGGAAGTGCAGCCCCCATGCTGCCGCTCACCGCGCTCACATCCCAAAGTGTAGGCTCCCCTAGGGGTACAGCACACCTTGCTCAGTCGGGGTCACTGCCCTCACCACACCATAAACAGTGGCTCTCCTGAACCCCGCTTGCATGTTTAGCCCTGTGCTCGCATCCACTGGTGATCCCGGAGTGAGCTGACCTTAGTTCCATTCTCAGGAGCACTAAGAAAGGGTGTAGGAATGAAGGGGCAGGTATGCACCTTAAAGTATCACACACAATGCTTCACCTGTTCCGTGACCCCCCGCCCCCATGGACCCCAGGCAACCTCTGCTTACCATGGCTCTACTTTTGTCTTTTCCAGAATGTCATATAAATGGGATCATATAATATGTAGCCTTTTCAGACTTGGTTTTTTCACTCAGGTCCTGATCTTGGTGGCCCCCAGATAGGTCACCAGAGACATCCCTTGGGGATGGTCAGAGCCAGGTGGGGGCTCAGCCTCTTAGAGCTATAGAGGCATGGGTGATGCCAGTGGGCTGGAGAAGCCCAGGAGCAGAGAAGAGCTAGGGGAGGTGGGACTGGGCCTGGGGCCTCCCTGTGGGGAGAGGGGTGAGGTGCCATCCAGATCCTGCCATGCCCTGTCTCTGCCCTGCCCCCAGAGGAGGACTGCAGGAAGTATATTCTGAAGCAGCAGCAGGAGGATTCTGAGAAACCCTTACAGGTGGCCGCAGTAGACAGCAGCTTCCCACGGACGCCAGAGCTGATGGGCATCACCACACTTGATGATCCTCTGGGTAAGAGGCCAGGCGGGACAGGTGGGCCATTGGACAGCATGATGGTAAGAGCATGGATACCAGAAGCAGATGGGCTGTGGAACCTGGAGCAGGTTACTTCATCTCCCTGAACCCCAATTTCCTCACCTAGGAAATGGAGGTAGGAATAGTCCTACCTCTGGATTGCCGTGAGACAACATGAAGTGAGGTCTGTCTCATGGTTAAACCAGGACTTGGCCTCCATGGGAGACCTGGGCGGAGGGCTCAGCTTTTCTCTCCTGGGAAGGGCATTTGCTCTGAGTAGTAGTATCACGGGGTGGATGTAGGGCCCAGGACCTGGGGGCCCCTGGCTGGGCTCCTCCTCAGCTTCCCTAACCATCCATCTTGTGCTCTGCCCCCAGGGCAAATGCCCGAGCGCTTTGATGCCTTCATCTGCTACTGTCCCAGCGACATCCCGTTTGTGCAGGAGATGATCCAGCAGCTGGAGCAGACAGACTATCGGCTGAAGTTGTGCGTGTCTGACCGCGATGTCCTGCCCGGCACCTGTGTCTGGTCCATTGCCAGCGAGCTCATTGAGAAGAGGTTGGCCAGGGGGCAGATGAGAGGGTGCCTCTCTTCCCAGCTGGGCTCTGTCTAACCTGGGCGTTGTGGGCCCTTCCCGAGGCCATCCCTTTGGGCTATGCTGAACCAGGTTGCCACAGTACCTGCAGCCTGCCCACTCTCTCCTAGGTGCCGCCGGATGGTGGTGGTTGTCTCTGATGATTACCTGCAGAGTAAGGAATGTGACTTCCAGACCAAGTTTGCGCTCAGCCTCTCTCCAGGTAAGCTTAGCTCTGTCCCGGCCAGAGATGAGCGGGTGGGCAGGGCTTCAGGACACTAGCCTTTCTTCAACAAGGAAACCCTGCAGGCGCCTGCATGCCCAAGCATGTGTGCACATGTGTACCTCACTGTGTGGGTGACTATGGGTTCCATCCCACTGTGACGCAAGGGCCGGTTGCCAGTGCTGCACCCCTTGGCTTGCAGGTGCCCATCAGAAGCGGTTGATCCCTATCAAGTACAAGGCAATGAAGAAGGAGTTCCCCAGCATCCTGCGGTTCATCACCATCTGTGACTACACAAACCCCTGCACCAAGTACTGGTTCTGGACCCGCCTCGCCAAGGCCCTGTCCCTGCCCTGAACACTTTACCTTGGGACCCTGGGTATGTGTGTATCTATTCATGTATTTCTGCTCCTGCCTCCTCCTGCGGCTAAAGGGGAACTCTGTGCTCCATTTGCCTCTTGATTCCTGGAGATGCCAACTCTACGGACACATCTGCAGTCTCAGCAGCTGCCTTCATCAACTGGACCTCACAGCTCACGCCCTGCCTGTAACTGATGGCTGTGAGTGGCATGCCCACCTGCTGGGCTCTCGGCCAGAACAGCGGAGAGCAGGGCGAGCTCGAACCAAGACGAGGAGCAGAGGAACCAGGTCTCGCTCATCCACCCTTCTTAGGCCTTAGTTTCTCCCCTTGAGAACTAAATAAGATGGAGGAGACCAGGTTGTGCCTATGTTCAGATGACTACAGGAAATAGTGAAGCATTTCTCTGGGTCTCCCAGGGGAGACCTTTTGGCTGAAAGGGAGCTGGGACCACGGCACTGCCAGGGCACTCCTTCCACTGGTGCTTGTTTGTGCTGCAGTGCCTCATGGCAGTCCTCACACCCCATCTCCTCCTGGCAGTAGGAATGCCCCCTGGGACACGTGAGGAAACAGGCTGGTCCAGCTCAGGGTTCTCCCATCTTGAGCCTGATTCCCCACCGGGCTGCCTCTCATCTGCCTGGCTGAGCACTCCCAGCCTCTACTCCACCTCCAGCAGTGATGAGTCCCCAAGTGGGGGCTGCTTCTCACTTCAGTGTATCAAGATGCCTGTGGTCATGAGATGGGATCCCAGGCTCTGGCATATCCATCAACAATGGGTTCTGGGGCTCGGTCACCATGGTGATGTGAACAGGAAGCTTTCCTGGGCCACCCACAGGGAGCTTCCACACCAACTTTCTGTACCTTGATTGCCTTATGGAGTTGTTTGCTGGGACCACTTTACAAATACAAGAGCCTCCTGCCCCAAAGCTTGTAAGCTCATGGACACATACAAACTTAAACGCACAGACACATATATGCACATGCATGCACCGTCTCTCTTTTTCTCTCTTGTACACACACACACATTTCCCTGAGTACAGCTCCCAGGAACTGCTGGGAGAAAAGTCTCACCATGGAGGCACCCAGCCATCTCCCTGGACAAAGATGGGACCCTCTTGCCTTCCTTTTCTCTTTCTGGGTAGTATCTCCTCCTCTCTTTTTTCCCTACTCATTGGAACCAGACTTTGGAAGGGACCCAGTGTGCTAACATTTATACCTTCAATGAAGCACAGAGAAGCTGCTTGAAGTCACACCACAAATTAGCTGCAGACACAGCTGGCTGTGTTTCCCCTCCCACAGGGATGTGTATGTTATCCTCCAGCTCTCCTTTGGGGAGAGAATGTCATGGTCTCAGGTCTCTGTCCCCAGAGCAGACCCTAGATCCAATAGAAAATGCCTCTCTTCTGTGAAGCATCTGGTTCTAACCAGGGCTGGGGCAAGGAACCTTCCCTCAGGATCTCAGGAGGGAAGTGAGGCCTCTCTGTGCATGGAGGATTGAGAAACACCTCCTAATCTTGATGAAGCACTTAGCTGCCATGTCCCTGCCCCCTTTGCTCTTGGAGAGGGGGTAGGTAATTTGACACAATTTTGAGGAAGCATCTTCTACTCCTGTTTTGTATGCATTCTGAGAATTTCAAAGAGAACTGAGAAGTGCCTGTTTGTTTGTCTTTCCTCCTTCTGTATCTTGGGTTTACAATAAATAAAAAGTTCTCTGCTTCAAGAACAGCAGGTTGCGTTTGTGTCTGGAAGGAGTTTGGGAACAGTAACCTGGAGGCAAGGCTCTCCTGGGTAAGAGAAGCTGGCTCTTCCGTTGGGTAGGTTCTGGGGGCTTGGCAGGGACTTCCCCAAGGCTGGGCCCCTCCCCATAGGGCCCCAGGCAGGACTGCCCACCTCCTGCCTAGCTTACTCGAGGTCCTCTTGGGTGCTGACCCAGCTAGTGGACGGGCTGCTAGGCCCCAAGGAGAGTCTGAAGACCCTCCCACACACTGGAGCCCACAGGACTCCTAAGAACTCAGCTGCTGACACTAACAGTCCATTTGGGTCACAGCTGTGTTAATCCAAGTTGAAATAAAATGTATCACTTTTTATGTCAAAAAAACTTGGAAAATATAAAGAAAATCGTCCACAGTCCAAACTCCAGAGATTAAACTCCAGTGGCATTTAAGAGTGTCCAGCCATTATCAGTGACCGCAGCTCTTCTCTGAATGGGCTCCCTGTCACTGTGTTCTTGCTCATGAGCCCCCTGGATGGAGGCTGGAGATCCCCCAGCCTTGCCCCTCTCCCTCCCAGGGACTCCTGGGGAGGCCCCAGGTGTGTAGGAGCAGTCCTGCAGGATCTTTCTCTTCAGTTGTTCCCGGGGGGAGAGCCCCAGAGCAGCAGGGCGGCATCCCTGAGATGTGCCCGGCGCCACCCTGGCTGAGACAATCCTTTGGCCCACTCCCAGTCATGTGTGTGTCTCTGGGGGACACCAGACCCCTCACAGGAAACACCTCTGTTCTCAGGCTGGGATGGTAACCTGGCAATGTAACCTCCTCGCCCACCTCACCCCACCCCTCACAACTCCCTTCCCCCAGTGCCCACCTCCCCACTAGCTGGGTTCTGAAATGTGGTTAAAGCTTCCATTTCTCGTTTTTGGTTTTCGTCCTCCAGGAACCTTTGATGGTGAAGCCTTCATTTTTCAGTAGGGAAAATTCACTGCTGAAGTTATTGAAGGCAAAAGCAGGACATTCCGGAGGGCAGAAGCAGAATTAAAGTACAAAACCACAAGTATCCGTGGAAATGGACTTGAATTCTGCCATAAGACAATGATGGGAGAGGTTTCTTCCAGACTAGGTGAGATTTAAGCCACATAAGAATCAAATATGTGAATATAGTGTGGACTTTGTTGGGATCCTGGTTCAAACAGATCAGCTGTAAGAAGACATTCTTGGGACAACTGTGGAAATTTGGATATTCAATGATGCCAAAGGATTAACACTGATTTTGTCAGATGTGATAATTGCATTGTGGTTATATAAGAAGATGCCCATATTTGTTAGAGATCAATTCTGAAGTATTACTGGGGTGAAATGACAGATGCCTTGGATTTGCTTTTATATATTTAAGTAAATTAATAAAGAAAAAAAGGATGCATGAAGACTATGTGGCCTTTTTTTTTTTTTTTTTGTCTATCTTTTTTTTTAATTGAAGTATATCACTCATACATAAACATACTTAAACAATAAGTGTACAGTAATAGTTGTGAACTTACAAAACAAACATATATAACACCATACACGGCTCATACCTCACCCTACCACCAATACCTTACATTGTTGTGAAATATTTTTAACTAATGATTAAAGAGCATCCTCAAAATATTACTACTAACCAAAGTATTTTTCCCCAACCCACCCTATTATTATTATTATTATTATTTTTTTTTTTTTTTTACCGGGAGGTACCGGGGATCGAACCCCGGACCCTCCATATGGTAGACAGATGCCAAACCTCCTGAGCCACGTCCGTTTCCCAAAATGCTTTTCTTTTTTATTTTTTTTTAGGAGGTACTGAGGATTGAACCCGGGACCTTGTACATGCAAAGCAGGCACTCAACCTCTAAGCTACACCTACTCCCCTATTGTTTTTTTTTTTTTTT
>JAKSZT010053846.1:5665254-5780632 GCA_026826555.1 Tolypeutes matacus
TGTCCATTTCCTCTAAATTGTCATTCTTGTTGGCATATAATTTTTCAAAGTATCCTCTTATGATACTCTTTATTTCTGTGGGGTCAGTAGTGATATCACCTTGCTCATTCCTTATTTTATGTATTTGCATCTGTTCTCTCTTTTTCTTTGTTAGTCTGGCTAAGGGTTTGTCAATTTTGTTGATATTCTCAAAGAACCAGCTTTTGGTTTTGTTTATTGTTTCCAGTGCTTTCTTATTCTCTATTTCATTTAGTTCTGCTCTAATCTTGGTTATTTCCTGTTTTCTACTTCCTTTAGGTTTAGTTTGTTGTTGTTTTTCCAATTCCTCCAAGTGTGCAGTTAGGTCTTCAATTTTAGCTCTTTCTTCTTTTTTAATATATGAATTTATGGCTATGAACTTCCCTCTCAGGACCCCCTATTATTTTTTAATATCATTTTTATATGAACATACATAAACAATAAGTGGATAGTAAAAGTTGTGAACTTACAAAAAGCAAACATCATACAGGAGTCCCATACATCAACCCACTACCAACACCCTGCATTGTTGTGAGACATTTGTTACAAATTAAGAAAGAATATTGTCAAAATCTTACTACTGTGGGACGGATGTGGCTCAAATGGTTGGGCGTCCGTCTGCCATATGGAGGGACCTGGTTTTGATCCCCGGGACCTCCTGGTAAAAAAAAAAAAATCTTACTACTAACTACAGTCCTTATCTTACATTTGATGTATTTTTCCCCAAACCCACCCTATTATTATTTTTTAAATATACTTTTATGACAGAGGTTGTAAACTTACAGAACAATTATGCACATGTACAGAATTCCCAAACAACACCCCTCTATCAACACACCACACCATGGTGGAACATTTGTTACAGATTATGAGATAATATCATCAGATTATTACCAGGTCCACAGCATACACTTGGCACACATTTTCCATACTCCCCCATTATCAACACAGTACATCATTGGCATAGATGCAAGAATATTAGATTATTACTGTTAACCACACTCCATAGATCACTCCAGTTATATTTTTCCCATGCTTCTCCACATTCCCACCACCGTGCAATAGTGATGTACATCTGCTCTAGCTCACAAAGGACACTCTTGCATCTGTACCATCAACCACAATTCTCATCCACCTCTGGGTTTACAGTGCTATTCAGTCCCTAGATTATTCTCTAGCTTCTGTCAAAATGTGGCCATTTTTAATTGTTAAGTCTGGAGTTTAATTTCTTCTATTTTTGTGTTTGGAATTTGTCACAATAATTTTTTTTTTTAAGTTAGAAGATATAAGGATTGTTGCTACTCTGTTTGGACAAATGGTCCCTCTTGCTGCATCTTGCTAAGTAGGTCTTCTTTAAAAAAACTAATTTGGAATGACCACAACAGAAAATCCCTTATGGGTGAAGAAGTGGAGTACAAGTTCAACAATATATATGTAAGACAGCTAAAAACCTCAGCTGTGATAATCAGTCCTTAAAAAATGATTCATTAATTTTGAGGCTTGAAAAAAAGGCATACCAAAAATATTTTCTTTAACTCAAAATGTTTTCAACTTTAACTTGGAAGAGATGCTTGGGAACTACACAGTGTTTGAGTGAGAAGGACCAGACTTTCAACCCTAGACAAAGGGAGAAGCTGCCCTGGCTCCTTACCAGTCACTCTGAAAACCTTGCTTCGTGTCAAAAGGGACCCGTGGCTCTTCAACCAGCCAGGGAAGATGTGTGTGGATTGCCCTCCCTTAAAAATGCAGAAGCACCCTTGTTGAGCCTCTAGTTGATAGAATTCTGAGCAGCAGGGCAGGGAAACAGCAAACAACTGAAAACTGGCGAATGCCCACGCAAACCAGGCTGGAATTATTCCAAGTTCCAGAAGATGAACTTAGAATTACAGAGCAGAGCACAGGAAGTGGGCCAGAGGCGGTGGGGGCAGAGGCAGCTCACCATCAATTCAGGAGAGTATTATACCCACTGGCTGCGGTTTGCCAGATGATGCAGAGTAAATGTTTTAAAAGTCCTGGAAGGGGAAGCAGCTGTGGCTCAATCAGTAGGGCTCCCGTTTACCATATGGGAGGCCCCAGGTTCGGTTCCCGGGGCCTCCTGGTGAAGGCAAGCCCGCCCGCACGGCGTGGTTAGCTGACCCAGCGAGCACAAGCAGCAAGGGGGGGATAAATGAATAAATAAATAAAATCTTAAAAAAAAAAAAATAAATAAATAAAAGTCCTGGAAGGGGGAGGCGGCTGTGGCTCAATCAGTGGGGCTCCCGTTCCCCATATGGGAGGCCCTGGGTTCGGTTCCCGGGGCCTCCTGGTGGGGGCAGGCCTGCCCGCATGGCGTGGTTGGCTGACCCGGCGAGCACAGCAGCAAGGGGGGGATGAATGAATAAATAAATAAAATCTAAAAAAAAAAAAAAAAAAAAAGTCCTGGAGGGGGAAGCGGATGTGGGTCCATATAGGAGGTCCAGGGTTCGATTTCCAGGGTCTCCTGGTGAAGGCAAGCTGTCCTGCGCGGAGAGCTGGCACAGCAAGATGATGCAACAAAAAGAGACACAGAGGAGAGACAATAAGAGACACAGCAGAGCAGGGAGCTGAGGTGGTGCAAGAGATTGAGCAGCCTCTTTCCCACTCCGGAAGGTTCCAGTACCGCCCAAAGAAAAGACAAGCAGACACAGAAGAACACAAAGAGAGAAGACAGTAAGTGTAAAACAACAGGTGGGGTGGGGGGCAATAAATAAATCTTAAAAAAAAAGGCCTGGCGATTCAGTTTCAGAACAATACGGAGTAAGCGTACTTTTCCCTATTCCTCCCACTAAGTAAAGCTGGAAAACCCTTGACATTACATATAGATATATATTTTTTCAGAGTTGAATAAAAACATACATTTCTCAATTAAATGTACTGGATACATATACTTTTTTTTTTAACCATACAATATGTTACACAATATATTTGGTTCATAGTAAAGCATTCATACAGTATTTGTCCTTTTGTGTCTGGCTTGCTTCACTCAACATAATGTCCTCCAGGTTCAACCACATTCTCATATGCTTTACGACTTCATTTCTTCTTACAGCTGCATAATATTCCATCGTGTGAATAGACCACAGTTTGTTTATCCATTCATCTGTTGATGGACACCTGGGTTGTTTCCAACTTTTGGCAATCATGAAAAATGTTGCTATGAATATCGGTGTGCAGAGAGCAGATGTCTATTCATGTCACTGCTCTCAGTTCTTCTGGGTATATACCCAGTAGTGGTATTGCCAGGTCACGTGGCAAGTCTATATTCAACTTCTTTAGGAACTGCCAAACAGTCCTCCACAGTGGCTGTATCATTCTACATTCCCACCAACAGTGAAGAAGTGTTCCTGTCTCTCCAAATCCTCTTCAGCACTTGTTCTCTGTCTTTTTACTAGTGGCTATTCTGATAAGTGTGAAATGATATCTCATTGTAGTTTTGATTTGCATTTCCCTAATCATGAGTGATGTTGAGCATTTCTTCATGTGTTTCTTTGCCATTTGTATTTCTTCTTTGGACAAATGTCTATTCAAGTCTTTTGCCCATTTTTGAATCAGGTCATTTGTCTTTTTATTGTTAAGTTTTACATCTCTTTATATATCCTGAATATTAAACCCTTATTGGACATGTGATTCCAAATATTTACTCCCATTGAGTTGGCTGTCTTTTTACCCTTTGACAAAGTCCTGTGAGGTGCAAAAATGTTTAATTTTGAGGAGGTCCCATTTATCTATTTTTTTTTGTTTTGTTGTACATGCTATGGGTGTAAGGTCCAAGAATCCACCACCTACTACAAGGTGTTGAAGATGTTTCCCTACATTTTCTTCTAGTAGTTTTATGGTCCTGACTTTTATATTTAGGGCTTTGATCCATTTTGAGTTGATACTTATAAAGGGAGTGAGATAGGGGTCTTCTTTCATTCTTTTGGTTATAGATATCCAGTTGTCCCAGCACCATTTGTTGAAGAGACTGTTTTGTCCCGTTAACATTAACTTGATAGGTTTGTCAAAAACCAGTTGACTGTATAGGTGAGGGTTTATTTCTGGGTTCTCAATTCTATTCCCCTGTTTGATGTGTCTATATTTATGCCAGTACCATGCTGTTTCGATCTCTGTAGCTTTGTAATATGTTTCATGGTCAGGCAGGGAAATTCCTCCCATGTCACTCTTCTTTTTTAGAATACTTTTGGCTATTCGGGTGCACTTTCCCTTCCAGATGAATTTGGTAATTGCCTTCTCTAATTCTATAAAGTAAGCTGTTGGGATTTTGATTGGTATTGCACTGAATCTATACATCAGTTTGTATAAGACTGACATCTTCACAATATTTATTCTTCCAATCCATGAACACGGAATGTCTTCCCATTTTAAATTTCTTTTAGCATTGTTTTACAGTTTTCTGCATATAGGTCCTGTACATCTTTGGTTAACTTGATTCCCTAGTTTTTTGAGTCTTTTTGTTGCTATTGAAAATGGAATTTTCCCCCTGATTTCCTCCTCAGATTGTTCAGTACCAGTGTACAAAAACATTACTGATTTTTGCGTGTTGATCTTGTATCCTGCCACTTTGCTGAACTCATTTATTAGCTCAAGTAGCTTTGTTGTGGATATTCTAAGTACGGGATCATGTAATCCGCAAACAGAGTTTTACTTCCTCTTTTCCTATTTGGATGCCTTTAATTTTTTTTTTTTTTTTCTTGTCTAATTGACCTAACTAGAACTTCTAGTGCAATATTGAATAACAATGGTGACAGTGGGCATCCTTGTCTTGTTCCCGATCTTAGAGGGAAATCTTTCAGCCTTTCTACATTGAGTATGATACTGTCTGTGGGTTTTTCATATATGCCTTTTATCATATTGAGGAATTTTCCTTTTATTCCTAGCTTTTAAAGTGTTTTTATCAAAAAAAGATGCTGGATTTTGTTGAATGCCTTTTCTGCGTCGATTGAGATGATCATGTGTTTTTTCTCCTTCAATTTGTTAATGTGGTATATTACATTGATTGATTTTCTTATGTTGAACCAGCCTTGCATACCAGGAATAAATTCCACTTGGTCGTGACGTATAAATCTTTTGATATGCTGTTGGATTCGATATGCAAGTATTTTGTTGAGAATTTTTGCATCTATATTCATTAGAGAGATTGGCCTGTGATTTTCTTTTCTTGTAGTAACTTTATCTGGTTTTGGTATTAGGGTGATGTTGGCTTCATAAAATGTGTTGGGTAATTTTCCCTCCTGTTCTATTTTTTGGAAGAGTTTAAACAGGATTGGTGTTAATTCTTTTCAAAATGCTTGGTAGAATTCACCTGTGAAGCTATCTGGTCCTGGACTTTTCTTTGCTGGGAGATTTTTGATGACAGATTCAATCTCCTTAAATGTGATTGGTTTGTTAAGTTCTTATATTTCTTGCAGCATCAATGTAGGTTGGTTGTGCATTTCTAGGAATTTGTCCATTTCATCTAGGTTGTCTAGTTTGTTGGCATGTAGTTTCTCATAATATCCTCTTATGGTTCTTTTTATTTGTAACTTCCCCCCTTTCATTTCTGATTGTATTTATTTGAATCTTCTCTCTTTTTTTTCTTTGTTAGTCTAGCTAGTGGTTTATCAATTTTATTGATCTGCTCAAAGAACCAGTTTTTGGTTTTGTTGATTTTCTCTATTATTTTTTTGTTCTCAATTTCATTTATTTCTGCTCTAATCTTTATTCTTTCTTTCCTTCTGCTTGCTTTGGGATTGTTTTGCTGTTCTTTTTCTAGTTTCTCTAGTTGTTCAGTTAAATCTTTAAGTTTAGCTCTTTCTCCTTTTTTAATATAGGCATTTAGGGCTATAAATTTCCCTCTCAAGACTACCTTTGTTGTATCCCGTAAGTTGTTTTTTTTTCTTTTCTTTTTAATGGTTGTATAACAATGATTACTATTTTTTAAATTTATTGAAGTATATCACTCATACATGAACATACATAAACAATAAGTGTATAGTAATAGTTGTGAACTTATAAAACAAACATACATAACATCATACAGGGCTCTCATACCTCATCCTACCACCAGTACCTTGCATTGTTGTGAAACATTTTTAATGATTAAAGAGTCCCGTAAGTTTTGATACTCCAAACTCATTTTCATTTGTCTCAATATATTTATTGATTTCACTTACAATTTCTTCTTTGACCCACTGATTATTTAGGAGTGTGTTGTTCAGCTTCCACACATTTGCGAATTTACTTTTTTCCTGCCTATTGTTGATGTCCAGTTTCATTCCATTATGATCTGAGAAGGTGCTTTGTATAATTTCAATCTTTTTATATGTATTGAGAGTTGCATTGTGACCTAACGTGGTCATCCTGGAGAAAGATCCATGGGCACTTGAGAAGAATGTATAGCCCACTGAGTTTGGATGCAGTGTTCTGTATATGTATGTCTGTTAGATCTAACTTGTTTATCATATTGTTTAAGTTCTCTGTTTCCTTGTTGATCTTCTGTCTATTGTTCTATCTAATGATGTGAGAGGGGTGTTGAAGTCTCCAATTATTGTAGAGATGTCTATTTCTCCCTTCAGTTTGCCAGAGTTTGTCTCATGTATTTTGGGCACCCTGGTTAGGTGCTTAGATATTTAAGCCTTTTATGTCTTCCTGGTGGACCGTCCCTTCTATTGATATATAATGGCCTTCTGTATCTCTTATAACTTTTTTGCATTTAAAGTCTGTTTTGTCTGATATTAGTATTGCCACCACTGCTCTTTTCTGGTTACTATTTGCTTGGAGTAACTTTTTTCAACCTTTCGCTTTCAGCTGGTTTGTATCCCTGGGACTAAGGTGAGTTTCTTGTAAGCAGCATATGGATGGCTCATGTTTTTTAATCCATTCTGTCAGCCTGTATTTTTTTATTGGGTATTTTAATCTATTCACATTCAATGATATTACTGTAAATGCACTATTTATTTCCTCCATTTTATTCTTTGGTTTTCATATGTCATATCTTATTTTTGTCTGCATTTTACTCTTTTGGTTATCCTTTCTCCTTTTCTTTCTTCTATACTCTCCTCTAAGCCTTCTCTCCTGTCTTTTTCTTTCATGTTCTAAGGCTTCTTTTAATATTTCCTGCAAAGGTGGATTCTTTTTTGCAAACTCTCTTAGTTTCTGTTTGTTTGTGAATATTTTATACTCATCTTCATATTTGAAGGACAGTTTAGCTGGATAAAGAATTCTCAGCTGGCAGTTTTTCTCTTTCAGTATCCTAATTGTATCATACCACTGTCTTCTTGCCTCCATGGTTTCTGAAAAGAAATCTGTGCTAAGTCTTACTGGACATCCCTTGTATGTGATGGTTTGCTTTTCCCTTGCTCCTCTGAGAATTTTCTCTTTATCTTTGACATTTGACATTCTGAGTAGTAGTTGTCTTAGAGTAGGTCTATTTGGATTTATTCTGATTGGTGTACAGTGTGCTTCTTGGACATGTAAGTTCATTTCTTTCGTGAGAATTGGGAAATTTTCAGCTATTATTTCCTCAAATACTCTTTCTTCCCCTTTTCCTTTCTCTTCCCCTTCTGGAACTCCCATGACACGTATGTTGTTGCGTTTTGTGTTGTCATTCAACTCTCTTAGCCCCTGCTCAATTTTTTCCATTCTTTTCTCTCTCTGTTCTTTTCTCTCTTCAATTTTAGCTGTTCTGTCTTCAGTATCACTTATTCTTTCTTCTATCATTTCGAGCCTGCTGTTGTATGCCTCAAATGTGTTTTTGATCTCACCTATTTTGTCTTTCATTCCCATGAGCTCTGTTACTTTTCTTTTCAGGATTTCGGTTCTTATTTGCACTTGCTCAATGTCTTCTTGATGTAATTTATCACTTTAACCATATTGTCTTTCAACTCATTAATTTGATTTTGGAAATTTTTGCACATCTTGCTGATTAGTTCTCTCAAATTCTGCATCTCTTCTGGGGCTTTGATATATTCCTTTTCTTGAGCCATGTCTTCTATTTTCTTAGTATGGCTTGGAATTTTTTGCTGATGTCTAGGCATCTGATTGGGATGTAATATACTCAGATGCTCTATTTCTTTCTCTTTTGTAGGGTATTTTGTGGCAGGAGGCTGTGCGTTACCACTGCTCTTTGATTCTTGGCTCGACCTGAATTGTTAGGATTGTCCTGCTGATTGCTCAAAACCGGGCACTGGACCCAGTAATTGGTTGTAGACCCGCTTCCTAGGGCCTTGGGAAGGGAGACCATAGAGACCGGAAAAACCCTCTCCTACTTTTTTTTTTTTTTTTAAAGATTTTATTTATTTATTCATTTATCCCCCCCTTGCTGCTTGTGCTCGCTGGGTCAGCTAACCACGCTGTGCGGGCGGGCCTGCCTTCACCAGGAGGCCCCGGGAACCGAACCCGGGGCCTCCCATATGGTAAATGGGAGCCCTACTGATTGAGCCACAGCCGCTTCCCTCTCCTACTTATTTTTAATTTTCTTGTGTGTACTTCCTTTGTCTGCCAGTACATGGCGGTCTTTGGCAGCCCTCAGTTCAATGCTTTTAGTGTATTTGTTGCAACACAGATTGGATCAATGTGATAGAGGTACCTGTCGGGAGGTTAGGAGTCTTGTAATTCAAACTTTCTCTGAGACAGTTCTCCAGCCTTCTCTGGGAGCCCCCTCCCTTTTCCTGGGTCAGAAACATTTCACTCCCTTCTGAGTCCTCAACAATCAGCCCCTGTTAGTAGAGGAGGAGTTTTTGAGGGTTTTATATCTTTAGCTCCTTGCAGGGTCCAAAGCAAACAATGGTGCAGCCCCACCTGGCCTGGAAGGGCTCCTGGTACACAACAGACCAAATTTATGAGTCAAAAGCTGAGTCAGCCTTAGGCTGTGTCCATCTCTCTACCTTTTCCTTGGGTGTCTTCAACAATTAGTCCCAGCTAGGGGAGAGGGTGATTGCGAGGGTTGGATTTCTCCAGGCCTTTGCAGGCTCCCAAGGCAAACCACTGTGTGGTCTCATCTGACCTGGAAGTCCTCATGGGACACAGCAGACCAAATCTGTGGGTCAGAAGCTGAGTCAGCCTTAGGCTGTGTCCCTCTCTCCTCTTTCCTGGGGTGGTAGATCCTGGAGCCCCCTTTGTTTGTAGTCATAGGCCCAGAGGTCCGAGAATTCTAAAGTATCTTTAGTGTAGGGGATTGAAGCAGGCTAGTAAGATAGGGAATCAAAAGATGGATCTGGAACCATGTGGACATCAATACCCCAAGATGGCTGCTGGAAGACACTAGTGAGATTTCTCCCAGAAGCCAGGAGAAGCCCTGAATATCCTTCAGAGGCCCTATAATTTGGCCCTCCTGGGGGATTGATGAGTGGGGTAATCAATCAAAACAGCAAACACCTGGTACTACTCCCATGCCATTAGCAAAGGGGTGGAATAATTAATAGTTTAAAAAGCAGGTGCAAAAACCTTTCTGGGCCCTGTGGCTCTCAGCCCTCGTGGCTTCTGTGCCCTGCTCTCGCCATGTCCCCTCTGCACGTATCAACATGCAAGTAAAACCTGGGCATTTATAATCTATAATGGGAAATTGTAGTCTATAAATCAGCCCTCTTTATCACTCTTCAGCCCCTTACCCTCTACCGGGGACCTGTGATCTGCTATTTTCTCTTCCCTCCCTACCTTAATAAATTACTGGCCTAACTAACCCAATGTGCTCTGAAATTCATTTCTACAGTATAAATCAAGAACCTAGATTAAATCCAGTAACAGGATGGTGCCAGCAGCAGCAGCCACTGGTTTCAGCTCACAGTTCTGTAGTCGCGATTTCCCTCTCTGTCCCTTTCTCCTCTGGGTGGAGCTTTCACCTGGTGTCCAGCCTTCACCTGGTGTCCTAAACCCTAGAAGATCTTTTTCTGGGCTGTTTCAGCCTGTCCTCTAGCTATTTTTCTGGAGGAGAAGAGTTGACATTATATATTAACAGACATTAGGAAACTCTGAAAGGTGGAGAGAAGACAGACTGGCTAGGGGTCAGTTTTGTTTTATTTTCTGTTTGCCTTATATATTCCATACTGAGTACTAGAGAAGCAGGAAACCCAGAAACCAATGGGTGCAGACAATAAAAGAAAGATAAGAAAATCTGTTCCTTTTAGCCTAAAGATCAGGAAGGGGCAACCTAGCAAGACAGAAAATCTTTGGCAATAACCATCCTACTCCAACCAAACCACAGAAAACAATGGTAATCCCACCCCCACCCTGCCAGCCAAGGCCAAATGGGGAGCCTCCACATCCCGCAGCAATGAAGTGCCCCACCTTCCTGCTGGGGGATGTCAGTGGAGGCCTAGTGACGAGCCAGGATTCTCAATACTGCCCAGCTGTAATGTGCACCTCTTCCATGTCAGTGGAGGCCCCTTGGGAAATCCAAATAAATTTGCTCCAGGACACACCACAGTCAAACTTCTGAAAACTAAAAAACAAAGAAAAACTCTTGAAAGCAATCAGAGAGAAACAACACCTATCCTTTTATGGAAAAGACAATCTGAATGACAATAAATCTTTCATCTGAAACCATGGAGGTCAGAAGGAAGTGGTAAAACATTTTCAAGTACTGAAAGAAAAAAACTGTTGACTGAAAATCCTCCATCTAGCAGAAAAATATATCCTTCAAGAATAAGGGGGAGAAGATGGCGGAATAGCAAGGCAAAGAGGTTACTACTGGGTCTCTGGTCCAACTTGGGTCCTTGCGTCAGCAGCAGCAGCAGCGATCGCTGAGCGAAGAGTTCCCGGGGTAGCTGGCCAAGATGCCAAATATCAAAATCTTCAGCGGCAGCTCCCACCAGGACTTATCCCAGAAAATTGCCGACCGCCTGGGTCTGGAGCTCGGCAAGGTGGTGACTAAGAAATTCAGCAACCAGGAGACCTGTGTGGAAATTGGAGAGAGTGTACGTGGAGAGGGTGTCTACATTGTTCAGAGTGGTTGTGGTGAAATCAACGACAATCTCATGGAGCTTCTGATTATGATTAATGCCTGCAAGATCGCTTCAGCCAGCTGGGTTACTGCAGTCATCCCATGCTTCCCTTATGGCTGGCAGGATAAGAAGGATAAGAGCCGGGCCCCAATCTCGGCCAAGCTTGTCGCAAATATGCTATCTGTAGCAGGCGCAGATCATATCATCACCATGGACCTACATGCTTTGCAAATTCAGGGCTTTTTTGATATTCCAGTGGACAATTTGTATGCAGAGCCAGCTGTCCTGAAGTGGATAAGGGAGAATATCTCTGAGTGGAGGAACTGCACTATTGTCTCACCAGATGCTGGTGGAGCTAAGAGAGTGACCTCCATTGCAGACCGATTGAATGTGGACTTTGCCTTGATTCACAAAGAACAGAAGAAGGCCAATGAAGTGGACCGCATGGTGCTGGTGGGAGATGTGAAGGATCGAGTGGCTATCCTTGTGGATGACATGGCTGACACTTGTGGCACAATCTGTCATGCAGCTGACAAACTTCTGTCAGCTGGAGCCACCAGAGTTTATGCTATCTTGACGCACGGAATCTTTTCTGGCCCGGCCATTTCTCGAATCAACAATGCGTGTTTTGAAGCAGTAGTAGTCACCAATACCATACCTCAGGAGGATAAGATGAAGCATTGCTCCAAAATCCAGGTGATTGATATCTCCATGATCCTTGCAGAAGCCATCAGGAGAACTCACAATGGGGAATCTGTTTCCTACCTGTTCAGCCATGTCCCTTTATAATAGAATAACTTCTGAGGCTTTTTAAAAATAAAATCAACCCCACCCCTTGTTTTCCCTTGGTTTTTTATTTAAAAGTTCAGCAGAAGATCTAGCTTGCTTCAATGTAGCTTTCTCCATCCCACTTCAGGTATATTAGAGCTTCTCCTAAATTGAGGAAAGACTGACTGAGCTTAATTGCTGGAATTTCCTACCACGTTGGCTCATTCTGGCTTCTTTGATTTTGTGAGCCTTGCAGCTTTAACTACAGCTCAGCTGCAGCAAGATTTCATACTTTTGAGGGTGTTCGAATGTGCCTGGGGAAGCTTAGATGACTTTGCATGTAACTGCTTCAGGGTTTTCTTTGTTCAGAACAATTAGCATCCTTGCCAGCCCAGTTCCCCTTCTCCCCAAAGTGTCAGAAGTTCTCCAAGGTCTCTGCTAAATTACTGCTGGAGCCCTAGGCAACCCCAAACCTAGTTCTGGTTGCTGAGCTTCCCGGAAGGAAGGGGCAGGCCACTGTCAGCTTGAACAGCCATTGGGTGGAGTCCTGAGGGGAGGCAGCACAGAGCAGCAAATGCTTCTTGGGAGAAGAAGACCCATCACCATCACCTCCGGGACTATGTATCTTGGATTCTCATTTGTACCTGTTTCTTTTGGTTTAGCTTTACCTTCAGCCATCTTGACCTTGTCCCAGCCAAATATCCTCTTGGGGCCAAATGATCGGTGTACCATAGTCCTATGGAAAGCTGTGTAATCTAACATTTACACTAGATGATTTTGCTGTAGCTTAATCTTCCTTAGCCTGCTACCACCGTGGTAGTAGATCTTAGGTGGTGGTGTAGTTAGTGCCTTTCGATTAATTTAATATATTTAATTTTCATCTTCCTTCCTTGGATCTGTTCAGCCTCTCAAATGACCTGAGATTTCTCTTAAAAAGCTTGGTGTTATTGTCTCTTGTAAAGGAAACTAATAAAGCGTGTTTATATGTGGGAAAAAAAAAAAAAAAAGAATAAGGGGGAAACCAAGGCATTCTGAGATGAAGAAAAACAAAAAGAATTTGTCATCAGCAGATCTACCCTAAAACAATGGCTAAAGGAAGCTATAGAAACAGAAAGGAAATGATAAAAAGAAGGAATCTTAGAACATCAAGAAGGGGAAAAGAACATCAGAATGAGTAAAAATATGGGTAAATGCAATATACTTTCCTTCTCCTCTTGGTTTTCTAAATTATATCTGATGGTTTAACAAAAGATTAAATTAGTGGTTCTGTGCAGGCTAGATTAGGGAAGTTGATAAGCACAGTGCTAATTTCTGCTGCAGGCAACTTCCCAAATGAAATGGAGAAATGAAGTGACTGCTGACTTGTAGGAAGGAGTCTGGAGTTCCTGGAATTTTTTTCTTCCCTCAGCATATTAAACCCCATCAGGAACAGTCCCCTGCCCTCGTCCTAAGCACTTGTACTTATCTAATGTGGTTCTTTTTTTTTTTTTTTTTTTTTACCAGGAGGTCTCGGGCATCGAACCCGGGTCCCTCCATATGGGAGACGGATGCCCAACCATTTGAGCCACATCCATCCCCCTCTAATGTGGTTCTTGATTTATGTAAAGGAAATATTTAAGAAATTATATTATAAACAGGGGAGAGTAAAGGGATCTAAAGGGAGGAAATATTTCTACACCTCATTCAAACTGGTAAAATGTGAACACCAGGGAAGTGAATGTGGCTGAAGCGATTGAGCTCCCGCCCACCACATGCGAAGTCCTAGGTTCAGTTCCCGGTGCCTCCTAAAGAAGACAAGCAAGACAAGCTGACATGATGGGCTGGTTCAGTGAGCTGATGCAACAAGGTGATGCAACAAAGAGACACAGCGAGGAAAACACAATGAGAGACACGACAAAGCAGGGCGTGGAGGTGGCTCAAGTGATTAGGTGCCTCCCTCCCACATGGGAGGCCCCTGGTTCAGTTCTGGTGCCTCCTAAAAAAAAAAAGATGACCACACAATGAAAAGACACAGCAAGCACAAAACAACGAGGGTGGTGTGGGGAGGAGAAATAAATAATTCTTTAAAAAAAATGTCAACACCAGTAGAATGTGATATTATGTACATATAATATCAAGAGCACCAACTAAAAAATCTTTATGAAGAAATATACTTAAAACTCTTTAAATAAATCAAAATGAAAATCAATTCAAAATGAAAAAGTTATAGAGATGGAGAATAGATTACTGGTTGCTAGGGGTTAGGGATGGACAGTGGTGGTAAAGATGTGTGACTATAAAGAAGCAGCTAAGGGAGATCTTTAAGGTGATGGAATTGTTCTGTAATTTGTGATGGTGGTTACATGAATCTACATATGTAACAAAATGACAAAGAACTATACACACATTTTGCGTCAATTTCCTGGTTTTGATATTATACTATCAATATTGAGTTGTGTAAGACATATCCATCAGGGGAAATTGTGTGAAGGGTACATGAACTTTTTTGTATTATTTTTGCAACTTTCTGTGAATCTATAATTACCTTATGATAAATAGTTTAAAATTTTTAATATAAAGATAAAGTTAAATAAAGGTCCTGGGGTGCTGTGGTGGTTTGGTACTGTATGTACCTCAGAAAATCAAACTCTTAAAGCTAATCCATTCTTGTGGGTGTAAACCTATTGTAAGTAGGGCATTTTGATGAGGTTACTTCAGTTAAAGCACAACCCAGGGTAGGTCTTAATCCTATTACTGGAGTCCTTTATAAGAGAATGAAATTCAGACAAAGAGAGAAGGCCAGGGAAGCAAGAAGCTGAAAGCAATGAAACCTGGAAGAGAAGGGAGAGACCAGAAGGTACTGCCATGTACCGTGTCTGTAGCAGAGGGCCCAACGATCGCTGGTAGCCAGTCTTTGGGAAGAAAGCATCTCCTTGATGATGCCTTGATTTGGACATGTTTCTCAGCCTCAAAACTGTAAACTAATAAATTCCCATTGTTAAAAAAAAATAAAAACAAAAATAAAAAATTCCCATTGTTAAAAGCTAACCCAGGCTCTTCCGGGAAGATGGCGGACTAGTAAGACAGGGGAATCTCTTCTCCAGAAAAATAGCCAGAGGACAAGCTGAAACAGCCCCAAAACGGGTTTAGGACAGCAGGTGAAGGCTGCACACTACCCAGAGGAGAAAGGGACAGAAGAGGGAAATCACGACTACAGAACTGTGAGTTGCAAGTAGCAGCTTCTGCTGCTGCCGGCACCCTCCCCAACACTCTTCAGAATTCTCGGGCCCCTGGGCCTGCGACCACAGACAAAGGGGGCTTCAGGGATCTGCCACTCCCGGAAAGGGGAGAGAGAGGGACACAGCCTTAGGCTGACTCAGGTTCTGACGTGAAATTTGGGCTGCAGAAACCCACGGACCCTTCCACACGGCAGTTTGCCCTGGGAGCCTAGAAAGTACTTGAGAAATCTGACCCTCCCAACCTCCCTCTCTTCTAGCCTGGACTAATTGTTGAGGACTCCATGGAGAGGGGAGAGAGACCCGGGGGCTGACCCTGCTTTGGACTCCCAGGTTTGGTCTGCCCTGTCCCGAGAGCCCTTCCAGGCTGGGTGGGGCTGCGCCATTGTTTGTCTTGGAGCCTGCAAGGGGCTAAAGATATACAAACCTCCCAATCTCCTCCTCTACAAACAGGGAATGATTGTTGAGGACTCAGAAGGGAGTGAAATATTTCCTAGCTGGGAAAAGGGGGGCGCAACAGGAGAAGTCTGGAGAACTGTCTCAGAAAGTTTGAATCACAGGGCTCTTAGCCCCCAGACAGGAAGCTCTATCACATTGATCTGGCCTGTGTCACAACAAATACACTCTGACCAGGTATTGAATTGAGAGCTGCCAACAAGCGCCATCTCCTGGCAGACCAAGGAAGTGCACATAAGAAAATTAATAAGTAAGAGAGGCTTTTCCTGGCCTCTATAGCCTCCCTTCCCAAGGCCCTAGGAAATGACTCTACAACCAATTACTGGGTCCAGTGCCCAGTTTTGAGCAATCAGCAGAACAATCCTAACAATCAAGGTTGAGCCCAAAATCAAAGAGCGGTGGTAACTCACAGCCTCCTGCCACTAAAACCCCGTAAAAGAGAAAGAGATAGAGCATCTAAGTAAAATACACTCTAACCAGATGCCTAAGCACCAGCAAAAAATTACGGGCCATACTAAGAAAATAGAAGACATGGCCCAAGAAAAGGAATACAGCAAAGTCCCAGAAGAGATGCAGAATTTGAGAGAACTAATCAGTGAGATGAGCACACATTTCCAAAATCAAATTAATGAGATGAAAGAGAATATAGGTAAAGAGATCGATGACATCAAGAAGTCATTGCGTGAACGCAAAGAAGAATTTGAAATCCTGAACAGAAAAGTAACGGAGTTCATGGGAATGAAAGACAAAATAGGTGAAGTCAAAAATACATTTGAAGCATACAACAGCAGACTCGAAATGATAGAAGAAAGAATAAGTGATACTGAAGACAGTGCAGCTAAAATTGAAGAGAGAAAAGAACAGAGAGAGAAAAGAATGGAAAAAATTGAGCAGGGGCTCAGAGAGTTGAATGACAACACAAAACGCATGAACATACGTGTCATGGGAGTTCCAGAAGGAGAAGAGAAAGGAAAAGGGGCAGAAAGAGTATTTGAGGAAATAATAGCTGAAAATTTCCCAACTCTCACGAAAGAAAAGAACTTACATGTCCAAGAAGCAAACCGTACCCAATAAGAATAAATCCAAATAGACCTAGGCCAAGACACATATTATTCAGAATGTCAAATGTAAAAGATAAAGAGAAAATCCTCAGAGCAGCAAGAGAGAAGCAAACGATCACGTACAAAGGACATCCAGTAAGATTTAGTGCAGATTTCTCTTCAGAAACCATGGAGGCGAGAAGACAGTGGTATGATACAATTAGGAAACTGAAAGAGAAAAACTGCCAGCTGAGAATTCTTTATCCAGCAAAACTGTCCTTCAAATATGAAGGTGAATATAAAGTATTCACAAACAAACAGAAACTAAGAGAGTTTGCAAAAAAGAATCCACCTTTGCAGGAAATATTAAAGGAAGCCTTAGAACCTGAAAGAAAAAGACAGGAGAGAGAGGCTTGGAGGAAAGTATAGAAGACAGAAAAGCAGAAAGGATAACCAAAAGAGTAAAAAGAGAGACAAAAATAAGATGACATATGAAAACCAAAGAATAAAATGGAGGAAATAAATAGTGCATTTTCAGAAATATCATTGAATGTGAATGGATTAAATTCCGCAATCAAAAGATACAAGCTGACAGAATGGATAAAAAAACATGAGCCATCCATATGCTACTTACAAGAAACTCACCTCAGACACAAGGATACAAGCGGGCTGAAAGTAAAAGGTTGGAAAAAGATACTCCACGCGAATAGTAAACAGAAAAGAGCAGGGGTAGCTATACTAATATCAGACAAAACAGACTTCAAATGCAAAAAAGTGATAAGAGATGCAGAAGGCCATTATGTATTAATAAAAGGGACGATCCTCCAGGAAGATATAACAGTCATAAATATCTACGCACCTAACCAGGGTGCCCCAAAATATATGATACAAACTCTGGCAAAATTGAAGGGAGAAATAGACATTTCTACAATAATCGTTGGAGACTTCAACACCCCTCTCACATCACTAGATAGAACAACTAGACAGAAGATCAACAAGGAAACAGAGAACTTGAACAATATGATAAACAAGTTAGACCTAACAGACATAAACAGAACACTGCATCCAAACTCAGCGGGTTATACATTCTTCTCAACTGCCCATGGATCTTTCTCCAGGATAGACCACATGTTAGGTCACAATACAGCTCTCAATAAATATAAAAAGATTGTAATTATACAAAGCACCTTCTCAGATCATAATGGAATGAAACTAGAAATCAATAACAGACAGGAAAAAAGTAAATTTGCAAATGTGTGGAGACTGAACAACACACTCCTAAATATTCAGTGGGTCAAAGAAGAAATTGCAAGTGAAATCAGTAAATATATTGACACAAATGAAAATGAGAACACAACATATCAAAACTTATGGGATACAGCAAAGGCAGTCTTGAGAGGGAAATTTATAGCCCTAAATGCCTATGTTAAGAAACAAGAAAGAGCTAAACTCAAAGATTTAACTGAACAACTTGAGAAACTAGAAAAAGAACAGCAAACCAATCCCAAAGCAAAGAGAAGGAAAGAAATAATAAAGATTAGAGTGGAAATAAATGAAAATGAGAACAGAAAAGCAATAGAGAAAATCAACAAAACCAAAAGCTGGTTCTTTGAGAAGATCAATAAAATTGACAAACCCCTCGCTAAACTAACAAAAAAAGAGAGAAGATGCAAATAAATACAATCAGAAATGAAAGGGGGGACATTACAAATGACCTCACAGAAATAAAAGGAATCATAAGAGGATATTGTGAGAAACTATATGCCAACAAACTAGACAACCTGGATGAAATGGACAAATTTCTAGAAACTCATAACCAACCTACACTGACACAACAAGAAATACAAGAACTTAACAAACCAATCACAATTAAGGAGATTGAATCCGTCATCAAAAATCTCCTAGCAAAGGAAAGTCCAGGACCAGATGGCTTCACAGGTGAGTTCTGCCAAGCATTTCAAAAAGAATTAACACCAATCCTGTTTAAACTCTTCCAAAAAATTGAAGAGGAGGGAAAATTACCCAACACATTTTATGAAGCCAACATCACCCTAATACCAAAGCCAGATAAAGATTCCACAAGAAAAGAAAATTACAGACCAATCTCTCTCATGAACATAGATGCAAAAATTCTCAACAAAATACTTGCAAATCGAATCCAACAGCGTATCAAAAGACTTATACATCACGACCAAGTGGGATTTATTCCTGGTATGCAAGGCTGGTTCAACATAAGAAAATCAATCAATGTAATACACCACATTAACAAATTGAAGGAGAAAAACCACATGATCATCTCAATAGATGCAGAAAAGGCATTCGACAAAATCCGACATCCTTTTTTGATAAAAATATTTCAAAGGATAGGAATAGAAGGAAAATTCCTCAATCTGATAAAAGGCATATATGAAAAACCCACAGCCAACATCATACTCAATGGGGAAAGGTTGAAAGCTTTCCCTCTAAGATCGGGAACAAGACAAGGATGCCCCTGTCACCACTGTTATTCAACATTGTACTAGGGCAATTAGACAAGATAAAAAAATTAAAGGCGTCCAAATAGGAAAAGAGGAAGTAAAACTCTCACTGTTTGCGGATGACATGATCCTATATTTAGATAATCCTGAAGTATCCACAACAAAGCTACCTGAACTAATAAATGAGTTCAGCAAAGTGGCAGCATATAAGATCAACACGCAAAAATCAGTAATGTTTTTGTACACTAGTACTGAATGATCTGAGGAGGAAATCAGGAGGAAAATTCCATTTTCAATAGCAACAAAAAGACTCAAATACCTAGGAGTTAATTTAACCAAGGAAGTACAGGACCTATATGCAGAAAACTACAAAACAATGCTAAAAGAAATTTTAAAAGACCTAAACTAATGGAAAGACATTCCGTGTTCATGGATTGGAAGAATAAATATCGTGAAGATGTCAATCTTGCCCAAACTGATTTATAGATTCAATGCAATACCAATCAAAATCCCAACAGCTTACTTTACAGAATTAGAGAAGGCAATTACCAAATTCATCTGGAAGGGTGAGTGCACCCGAATAGCCAAAAGTATTCTAAAAAAAAAAGAGCAATGTGGGAGGAATTTCACTGCCTGACCTTGAAACATATTACAAAGCTACAGTGGTCAAAACAGCATGGTCCTGGCATAAAGATAGAGACATCGATCAGTGGAATAGAATTGAGAATCCAGAAATATACCCTCACCTACATAGTCAACAGGTTTTTGACAAACCTACCAAGCCCACGCTGGTGGGAAAAAACAGTCTCTTCAACAAATGGTGTTGGGAGAACTGGATATCTATAACCAAAAGAATGAAAGAGGACCCCTATCTCACCCCCTATACAAGAATCAACTCAAAATGGATCAAAGATCTAAATATAAAAGCCAGGACCATAAAACTACTAGAAGAAAATATAGGGAAACATCTTCAAGACCTTGTAGTAGGTGGTGGTTTCTTGGACCTCACACCCAAAGCACGTGCAACAAAAGAAAAAGTATACAAATGGGACCTCCTCAAAATTAAACACTTTTGCACCTCACAGGAATTTGTCAGAAGGGTGAAAAGGCAGCCAACTCAATGGGAAAAAATATTTGGAAATCACATATCTGATAAGGGTTTAATATCCAGGATATATAAAGAGATGTTACAACTCAACAATAAAAAGACAAATGACCCAATTAAAAAATGGGCCAAAGACTTGAATAGACATTTCTCCGAAGAAGAAATACAAATGGCAAAAAAAAACACATGAAGAAATGCTCAACATCACTCATGATTAGGAAAATGCAGATCAAAACTACAATGAGATATCATTTCACACCTATCAGAATGGCCATTATTAAAAAGACAGAGAACTACAAGTGTTGGAGAGGATGTGGAGAGATGGGAACACTTCTTCACTGTTGGTGGGAATGCAGGATGGTACAACCACTATGGAGGACTGTTTGGCAGTTCCTAAAGAAGTTGAATATAGACTTGCCACATGATCCTGCAATACCACTACTGGGTATATACCCAGAAGAACTGAGAGCAGTGACACCAACAGACATCTGCACACCGATGTTCATAGCCACATTATTCACCATTGCCAAAAGTTGGAAACAACCCAGGTGTCCATCAACAGATGAATGGATAAACAAACTGTGGTCTAGTCACACGATGGAATATTATGCAGCTGTAAGAAGAAATGAAGTCAGAAAGCATATGACAACATGGACAAACCTGGAGGACAGTATGCTGAGTGAAGCAAGCCAGACGCAAAAGGAGAAATACTGTATGAATTCATTACGATGAACCAAATATATTGTGTAATATATTGTTTGATTAAAAAAAAAATTTGCATGTATCCATTACATTTAATTGAGAAATGTATATATTTATTCATCTGTATTTACTTTTTAGTTTTTTTTTTTTTTTTTTAATTTATTTATTCATTTATCCCCCCCTTGCTGCTTGTGCTCGCTGGGTCAGCTAACCACGCCGTGCGGGCGGGCTTGCCTTCAATAGGAGGCCCCGGGAACCGAACCCGGGGCCTCCCACATGGTAAACGGGAGCCCTACTGATTGAGCCACAGCCGCTTCCCAACTTTTTAGTTTTTAATTGTTGATGTTTTCAATTATTAAATGTACAAAATAAAGTTAAAAAAAAAAAAGTTCACCAGAAAAAAAAAAAATGCTAACCCAGGGGGACAGATGTGGCTCAAATGGTTGGGCATCTGTCTCCCATATGGAGGGACCTGGGTTCGATCCCCAGGACCTCCCGGTAAAAATAAAATGAATAAATTAAAAAAATAATAATAAAATAAAACAAAAACTAAGCCATTTTATGGTATCTGCTTTCAGCAGTCAAGCAAACTAAAACAGGTGCTCATGTAATGACTGAGGCTTAATTTTCCAGTGTCCTTTTTTTTTTTTTTTTTTTTAAAAAAAGAAATTTCATTCAATAAAATGATAACTGATAACATAAATGTCAAAGTATATGTATTTTAAACCATCATTTCATTTTACATTCAGAAAATGAACCAAATTATATTCCTTGAGGACATACTTATTATACTGGTCCAGGCCAAAACAGAACATAAATTAGGCTGGGCTCTGCCTTCAAGAAACTTAGAGCCCAGTTGAAGAATCAAGGCACAAAGGTAGTGAAACCTGGATAGTCCAAGAGTCAGACACCAGAGCCTTCAGTAGCAGATATCTGGAATTGGGTTAAAGGCAGCATGTGCTAAAATTCTTGAGGTTGGCCTCTACGGGCCAGAGGTCTTGAAAAGGCCTTGGGAGCAAATGATCTTGAGGTGGGCTTTGAAAGGTGGTAGAATTAGTAGGGTAGAGATGAAGAGGAGGAGATTCAAGTTGTAAGGGTGTAATGTAGGCAGATGGGTAAAATGAGAGGCGTATTTCAGGGTGGGGAATAGATTGGTAGGACCTATGGGTTCAGTAGGCTGGAATGGAAGGCTGGGCTCCTGGGATGCCAGCTGCAACAGTGAGCATAGACTGTGTCTGGCAGAGAGACTGTAGAAACCATAGTGAGTACAAGATTAACATTAATTTAGTAGTTGTGTACAGGATAGATTAGGGAAGTTGATATGCACAGCAATAATTTCTGCTTCAGGGAACTGCACAAACAAAAATGAGAAATGAATTGATTGTTGGCTGGGAGAAGTACTCTGAGGTCCCTGGACTTTCCTCTCTCCTCAGATTAAGCCTCACCAGGCTCCGTTCAGTGTGCCCTGTCCTAAGCACTCACACATCAATTCAACCTGCAATTACCTAATCCTGAGAACATGAGGTCCTGAGGATGGCCCAAGTGAAGGGCCCAAAGGTAAGCCCAATGTGGTCTCAGCTTTAGTGAGGTTCTTCTGCTTGAATAGCTGTGATGGTCAACTTCATGTATCAACTTGGCTAAGTTATGGTGTCCAGTTGTTTGGTCAAGCAACCACTGGCCTGATTGTTAGTGAGAATATTTCATCCATGGATTTTCATCTATAATCACTTGATTGCCTCTACTGCTGATTGCATCTACAATAAACAAAGGAGACTGCCTTCAGGATGGGGAGTCTCCTCAACCAATCATTTGGTGGTGTTAAAAACCAGAAATCAAGGGAGGCGGCTGTGGCTCAATCGGTAGGGCTCCCGTTTGCCATGTGGGAGGCCCTGGGTTCGGTTCCAGGGGCCTCCTGGTGAAGGCAAGCCCGCCCGCACGGCGTGGTTAGCTGACCCAGCAAGCACAAGCAGCAAGGGGGGGATAAATGAATAAATAAATAAAATCTTTAAAAAAAATAAAAAATAAAAAAATAAAAAAAAAAAACCAGAAATGAGGATTTCAGAAGTCAAAATGAAGAATTTCTGCCTCTACTTCAGCCACCCAGCTTCTGCTAGGGAATTCAACCTCACCTTCATTGGAGATTCTAACTTGCAGCCTGCCTTATGGAGTTTGAACTTGCTAATCCCCACGGCTGCATGAGTCAATTCCTGTAACAGATCTCTTTATAATCATAAATAAATCCAGGATTCTCTGAAGAACCCTAATACAGTATCCATAGGTGAAACTGGATGTGTTTTCAGAACACCAGCCTCACCCACTTCAAGAGTTACCTCCTTCTAGAGCAGCATTATCCAACTGAAATATAATGAGCCACATATACACTTTTTTAAAAAATTATTTATTTCCCCCCTCCCCCATTGTTTTGTGCTCTCTGTCTGCTCTCTGTGTGTTCTTCTGTGTCTGCTTGTCTTCTCCCCAGGCGGCACCAGGAACCGATCCTGGGACCTTCTGGAGTGGGAGAGAGCTGCTCAATATCTCATGCCACCTCAGCTCCCTGGTCTGCTGCATCTCTTACTGTCTCTCCTCTGTGTCTCTTTTTGTTGCATCATCTTGCTGCACCACCTCTCTGTGTGGGCCAGCACGCCACATGGGCCATCGCTCTGCACAGGTCAACTTGCCTTTCACCAGAAGGCCTCGGGAATTGAGCCCTGGACCTCCTATGTGGTAGACAGGAGACCAATCACTTGAGCCACATCCGCTTCCCAACATATATACTTTAAAATTATCTAGTAGCCACATTAAAAAAGTAAAAAGCAGCAGGTGAAATTAATTTTAATAATGTATATTATTTAACCCAAGATATCTAAAATATTGCCCTTTCAACATGTATTCAATATAAAATTATTGAGTAGAGATTTTACATCCTTTTATTTTCATATTAAGTCTTCAAAATCTGGTATGTAATTTGCACTTAAAGCATATCTCAATAGCCATATGTGCTAGTGGCTATCATATGGACAGTGCAGCTATAGAATCTTGCTTCTCAAAATGTCCCTAAACCAGTAACATCAGCATTGCCTGTTAGTAATAAGGGATCTTGGGCCCTACTCCAGACCTAATGAACCAGAATTTGTACTTTCATAAGACCCGCATTCATAGGCACAGAAGCTCTGCTCTATATATCTGGGGAAAGAGATAAAGGGCACATGGTGTTTTGGCTACCGACTCTCAGCATTCCCCATACTCATTTATATTCATTACATGCCATGATTTCCCTCAGCCCCAACTCCCTTTGTAGACCTAAACCATGCAGTGCTCTCTTTCCCCAGAGCCCAAAGGTTGGTTCAGGCATGTTGTGTGACCCAACAAGAATCAATGAGACACGATAAATTCTTTGATGGATGTGACCATACTTGAATGAAAAACTATAAGTTCTGGGACCACCTTGGATCAGGATGGGAGAACCTGCCTGTGTATGCATCCTGTGAATAAAAGAAAATCAGATAATGATGATGTCATTTGAGCCCTGTTCAAGCCTCAGTGCTGGAATTTTCCAATATGTCAACCAATCAATTCTCTGTTTGCTTAAACTAGTTTGGGTTGTGTGCTAGATATTATCTTTCTTCTCCTCCACACTTTCTCTGCACCTTCCCCACGAGGCTCTGTGCCCTAGGATATTAACCTTCAAGGATTACATCAACAGGTTCCTCTTGCCCTCTGATTTCACACAGGGCTTGGCCAATGGGAGGCACCAGCAGATCAGAGAGCAAGAGGAGCATGAAGTCAGATTATTCTCTTGGTTCCCTTCTTGTGGGGTTGCTGAGGGCTCACTATACTTCCTTACCAAAGGCCACAGATACTGTAAGGTAGCCCTCTCCTCCAACTACCCTCTCTGGTTCCAGTAGCCTTCTGTCCTCTTGCCCCTTCAGGCCAAAGGGTAGTAATGGCTCCCTGAGGTTGCTGGGCATGGAGTCCTGCACTATTCCTTTGGTTCCCCTATACCATGCCCATGCTTGTGCAAATAACTCCTTTCTTAAACTCTCCTCAAATTACCTATTTTGAATTTACCATTTATTTCCTTTTGGGACCCTGTCTGATACAGTAATTAGTACCAGGAGTGGCCTTAAAGTAGGATTCTGGAATTGAGTTGGGTGTGTGTGTATGAGTACGGCAAGTCTAACTGCCTTTTTTGGGGGGGTGGGGGTATGGGTCCTGGGCAATCCAGGCTTGTAGTGTCTTCACAAATAAGAAAATTATCACTGGTGTGGCAAAGGATAAAGCACAGGTGGAGAGCAAGGCATACCAAGCTCAAGTATGCAACCCAAAGTGCCCATCCTGAACTGGGGTTATTTGGTCCACTAAACCAAAAAATTGGATGGGCATATTAGCCTGCAATTGTAAAATGGAAAGGGTCTATACTGAGCAGATCCAGAAAGCACAGTAAATTACCCAATTTCTCTCTTACCCAATCCCACTGCTTCACTATGTCTCTCCTTCAATATACAACCTATGACCTCAAAGGGGATCCCCGTATGATAACTTAATGGAGAGAGAAAAAAAAAGAGCTTGGGATCTTTTACAGATAAATCTGCCCAGTATGCTGGAACCAGCCCGAAGTGGACAACTGCCACACCACAGGCCACCTGGGAGTGATCCCGAAAGTCAGTGGTGAAGGGATATTCTCCAGTGGGCAGTAGTCTGCTGCAGATCTACCTGAAGCTCAGATCTACCTTTACCTGTGAACAGTGGCTAATAGGTTGGCTAGCAGGTCAGGGATTTGGAAAGAACAATATTAGGGGGAGAAATGGTAACAGGTAGGTCTAGGAGATCTATGGATGGACTTCTCACAACGCACACAGTAAAAAGGTATTCATATCCTACATAAATGCTTATCAAAGGGTATCTGTTGTGGATGAGACTCTCAATAACACTTTCTCAGTCACTTTAGTGCTTGCTCAATGTTAGGGCTCCCCCTTATGAGGTTTGAAATGATTAACAGGTCCTAAGACCGAGAATTAATACCCCTGTGACATAAATTGAAGAAAGGCCAGCCTCCAGCCATAACCCACCTGACTGATTGAGCAAGCCACTGCCTACAAGGAAGCTCAACCTCTCCCAAGAACAAAGAAAGTGGAGCAGATAAGGGCCATCACCCCCTCCTGGCCCAAGCACCACCAACCCCTCCCACATTCCAAGACTTCCTAGCCCTCTCCCCCCTGGCTATTTGGCCCCAGGCTGTACTCGGTTTCCCCACCTATTGATATACTGTATAAAGTCATATCCACCACCTTCCATGGGTGAGCTGAAGTCTCTCTTCAGACCACCACCATGCTGGTGGGGGGGCTGAAATCTATTTTTCAGACCCCTTCTGTTGGGAGAGCTTCCCAACAAACTTCCTGCCTGCAATCATCAGTCTCTGTGTCCCGGTGAGTGCCATTTTTCTCTAAAACTCAATAGGCCCCTGGTGACAGGGAAGGAGACTATGCATTGGGACCAACAATATAGCTTTGCCCTCACCAAGCTGGTCTGGCTACTACCACAGTTTTCTTTGTGCAAAGGTTTTTAACTATAGTTTCAAAAATTTTAATAGATTTAGATCTATGCAAGTTATCTACTTCTTAGGTGAGTTTTGACAGTTTGCATCTTTCAAGGAATTTGTCCATTTCATCAAAGTTATCAAATTTATGAGCATGAAGTTGTTCACAATATTTCTCTATTATCCTTTTAATACTGTAGAAACTATAGCGATGCCACCTTTTTTTTGTTTGTTTGTTTGTTTGTTTGTTTTGTTTTGTTTTTGTTTTTTACCGGGAGGTCCCGGGGATCGAACCCAGGTCCCTCCATATGGGAAACGGACGCCCAACCATTTGAGCCACATCCATCCCCTATGCCACCTTTTTTTTTTTTTTTAATTTATTTTTATTGTGGGTAAAAATCAAAATTCTCACAATACATACAAACATTTGCAAAATGATATATAAATATTTATGCATATATGTGTATTTGCTTACAAAAATGTTATATATATATATATATATACATATATTTTAAGAGGTGCTTAGATTACCCAAAATATTACACAGAACCCACTGGGATTCCCATGTTGCCCACCTCCCACACCTCCCACCACATCCCACACAAACATCTCCCACAAGTGTGGCCCCCCACCCTCAATGGACTTACACATCCTGGGGCCTTGCCACCAACCATAGACCACAGTTCACACCGTAGACCACACTCTCTCCCACACAGTTCTGAGTGGTGTGTGCTGATTTAAAATGGCCTACATCCGTTGCCACAACAGTACTCAGGACAACCTCCAAACCCCAAAGAAGCCCCTGTATTTCAACTGCTCATCCCCTCCCTACTTATGCCACCTTTTAAAACCTGATGTCAGTCATTTGTGTCTTTTCTCTTTTTCTTCTGATCAGTCTGACTAGGGGTTCACAAATTTTACAGATTTTCTAAAAGAACCAGCTTTTTACTTCATTGATTTTTCTCTATTTTGTTTTGTTTACTTATTTCATTGAATTTCCACTCTGGTCTTTATTACGTCTTTTCTTTTCCTTATTTTAGGCAAATTATTCTTCATTTTCTATTTCTTAATATAGAAGCTGAGGCCATTGATTTGAGAATATTTTTTTGTAATATAGGCATTTAGTGATATAAATTTTCCTAAGTACTGTTATTGAGTGCCCAACTTGTTTGTACAAAGGCTCTGCTGAGCTCAGTAATGGCACTATTTCCAGGGGGTACCAGCCAGATACCTGGCTTTTAACACATGTTCATGTATCTTCACAAGATCATGGGTATGGATTTGCCCACTATTCCTATTTACCTTGAGAATGCCTTATCCATTGGCATGATGTCTTACATGATACTGCTTCCAACTAATGAACTCATTTTATGGCAAAGAAAGTATAAAAGTAGTCTCACATTCTTGGAACTCCTGGTCTTACCACATGCCCTATTACCCAGCAAGAGCTGGTTTTGTAGAACAGTCGATTGGCGTAGGGCTCAGTTTAAAAGCTGTAAACCATTAGTCAATATATGGTGCCATCTCTCCTATAACCAGAATATGTGGGTTTGGGAAACAAGGGGCAAATGTGGGAGTGAGCCCTCCTGCTGTTATACCAAATAAACCACTAAAAAGCAATTTTTATGCTTCCCATCTCTGCAACTTTGGACTTGAAGGGTTTGGAAGTTCTAATGCCAAAGGGAAGAATACTTCCGCCAGGGAACACAATCATGGGTCCATTAAACTGGAAGTGGAAACTGCCTCCTGACTGATATGCATTGTGGCAGACTGTCTCCCACCTCTAGTTTCCTTTTCCTCCTTTAGGAATAGAACTCCAGAGTTTTAGAAGGCATGGCCACCCTGCTAAAGACCATTATTTCCCAGAGTCCTCTGTAGCTAGAGTTGGTAGACTATTATTTATAAAACATTTACTCCCTCCCACCCACCTCCCTCTATGGGAAGAGTATACTTCCTGCCCTAGTGCTGCTGGGTGTGGCTCTGTGACTTGCATTGACCAATGGGGTGTTAGCAGACCTGAGCCAAGCAAAGGCTTTCAATGTGCTTGTGCAGATGGGTGGGCTGAGGCCTCCATCTTGTCACCCTCACTCTGAGGCCACCTTCTCCCCATAATTTCTCATCTATGTACATTACTTACCAAGGCATCTGCTACTACCATGAAAGTCATTACCATGAGCACATGCCCTGGGTAGCCTGCTGGGGGCAGGAGAGTGAAATATACATAAAGCAGGCCTGAATCCAACCTGCAGCCAAGAGCCAAGCCCACTTAAGTCCAGAATAGATCAGCCAAAGCTGGTCTACAGACACGTGAACAAGCAGTAGGTGCTTACCGGTATATACCACGGTTAATCTGTGGTTGGTCCTTATGCAGAGTTTTTGTGGCAAAAGCTAACTGAGACCCTAGGTGTGGCCATGTGATTAAGTTATGAGTAATGAGATGAAAGAGGAAGTGATAGGTGTAACTTTTGATTCATGACCTTAAAGAAAGTTGTGTGTCCTCGTTTTTCTCTACCCCCTTCATGCTGCAGGAATGTGGGCATGGTGAGGAGAGCCAGAAGCTGCATGTTGAAGATGACACAGGATGGAAAGAGCCCGAGGCCTTGGCACTATGGAGTTGAGCTATCAGCCCAGGACTGCTTGCTAATTCATACTTTTTTTTTTTTTTAGGGGGGGAAAATATCAAAATTTTCACAATACATACCAATATTTGTAAAATGACATATAAATATATATGCATATATGTGCATTTGCTTACAAAAATGTTATATATATATATATATATATATATATATATTTTTTTTTTTTTAAGGTCCTTAGATTACCTAAATATTACACAGAAACTACAGGGATTCCCATGTTCCGCACCTCCCACATCTTCTACAACATCCCACACAAACATCCAGAGAAACACATTTTTTTTTTTAAAGATTTATTTATAGCATATGACAACATGGATGAACTTGGAGGACACTATGTTGAGCAAAGCAAGTCAGACACAAAGGACAAATACTGTATGATTGTGTTGCTATGAACCAAATATATTATATAACATATTGATTTAAAAAATTATATGTATCCAGTACACTTGAGAAATGTATTTATTCATGTGTTTACTTTTTAGTTTTTGTTTATATTTTCAATTATTAAATGTATAAAATAAAGTAAAAAAAAAAAAGATTCATTTATTTATTCCCCCCTCCCTGCCCCCCATTGTTCTGTATTCGCTCTCTGCTCTCTGTGTGTTCTTCTGTGTCTGCTTGTCTTCTCTTTAGGCAGCTCCGGGAACTGATCCTGGGACCTTCTGGAGTGGGAGAGAGGCACTCAATCTCTTGCACTACCTCAGCTCCCTGGTCTACTGTGTCTGTTATCGTCTCTCCTCTGTGTCTCTTTTTGTTGCTTCACCTTGCTGTGCCAGCTCTCCACTCAGGCCAGCACTCCTGCACGGGCCAGCTCTCTGCTTGGGCCAGCTCGCCATGCGGGTCAGCTTACCTTCACCAGGAGGCCCCGGGAATTGAACCCTGGACCTCCTATATGGTAGTCAGGAGCCAAATCGCTTGAGCCACATCCGCTTCCCGAGAAACACATTGCTATCTTGACCATTATTAACAGCAGGAATGTTGGCATCTTAGTGCAGTTTGGATTTTCTATCACTAGCAACCAAGAGTCCTAACTGACCAAGTAGGTT
Organism: Tolypeutes matacus; assembly: GCA_026826555.1. Taxonomy (NCBI): domain Eukaryota; kingdom Metazoa; phylum Chordata; class Mammalia; order Cingulata; family Chlamyphoridae; genus Tolypeutes; species Tolypeutes matacus. Next base: position 5,695,194 of record JAKSZT010053846.1, read on the forward strand.
TGTCTCGAGCCCCCTGTAGTACCCATCCAACCACAGGCCCATCGTGTCCACTGATGGTCTCCTCCCTGCCGTGGATCTTATCCACTTTGCTCTTGAACACCAGGCTCACAGTCAGCCTTGGTTTACTATTGCTCCCATCACAAAAGCCCCCCTTTCCTGCTCCACTGCTAGCTGGGTGGGTCTAACAGGCTTCATTGAAGGTCTGGCTATAACTGGACATTTCAGATGTTTGCTCACCCTATAACTCAGAAATGCAGACAATGTAGCTTCTTTGTTTTCTATATCTAATCTTTCCCATGAGTCCCTGCCCTGCTGAGGCCCTGCTAATTTAGGCTTGCCAATTAGCCAAAGATTCTTTTGGTTTAAACAGTGTCTTTGGGGGGTAAGTTGGTTTCTCTTAGGCAAATGCTTAGTTTTTCACATCTCTTCCCCTTCCCTTTTCATTTTGCCAAGACAGTATCCAGAAGCATGGGAAAGGGGAGGCTCCTGTGACCTTGTGGTTGATGGAGGTGCCTTGGATCCCTGTGAGCAGGTCTTTGTACTGTCATCTGGCTCTGCCACGAAGTACCTGGCCTGGCCTGATTCCTGAGCTCCTATGCATTGCCTGCTGAGATGCAATGGGCCTCATCTGGCCCTTGGAGTGTGATCCCAGTACCAAGAGCTAAAGTCCGTGGTCCCAACCTTTTACCTCTAACCACTGAGCTGCAATGTTCCACCTCTGCAGCCTCTTCATTCCAGTCACTTCTGTTTCTGCTGGCTTATGAGCCCCTATAACAGCTTCTTGTGCTTTACCTGGGCACCAGAAAGACTTTGATCTCCTGAAAACCAACTATAGGCTATGAGGAACCTCACACTGTATCCTGGTAACCATCGGCCTAGACTTTGCTCTCTATCATTTGCTATAATATTGTTCCACATTATGTTGGACATTATGCAAAGTCAAGTGCAGGGCTTCTCCTAGTGGCTCGAACCCTCTGCCCTAAGTCATACCTGGGGAAGTGAGCCAGGGTTCTTGGGTTCTTATAGTTTTCATACTTGTCTTGGTTATTTCTATAGCTCTCCTTTATCAAAATTGGGATGGCGTGGTGTTGGTGGGGGATGGCTGGAGTGAGGACCCTGGGGCCTGCCTGCCCTCCTGGCTTTCCTTCTTCTGTTTCTCCTGCCTACATGCCTAGAGGTAGGAAAGAACAAGTGTTATTTTTACTTCCCTCCCCGCCCTCCCCTGCCCCCAAGGCAGTGAGCCTCATGGTCTAGGGATTAAGAAGTGGATGGGCATTCCCTCCACAGCGTGGAAGGAACACCGTGATCTGAGTGACATGGGGACTGGGAGACAACTGTGAACTAGGGACCTCTGAGGACAATACTATTGGTGGTCCATCCCCCAAATTTTATCCATTTCAGAGATAAATCTCTTTGCTGGGATGCTTTGTGGAAATATCTCAGTTGCTTGTTCTACTCTGCTGCCCTCAAATCTGCTGACTTTCCTTCTTCAATCCTTCCCAGTGCAAATTCCTTCCCTATCCTTTCTACAGCCAGTGGCGGTGGCCCTGGGATCCACTCCTGTTCCCCAGGCAATTTGTGGACACACTCATCTCCTGGCAGCACGTTTCCTACAGCTCGGGTTACTCAGTTTTGAAGAATGATTGCACACCCATATGCTTCACCAAGACTGTCCAAGGGGTCCTTGGTATCCCAAACTTGCTTCCTTTTGAGGCCTCCCTGTTAGGTGAAATGTTAATACTCACACCATACACAGCAAATAGGCACACATCAACTTCCCAAGGACAAACATCAAAGTAAAATTACCCAACTCCATACTGAGATGACAAAGATTTTTTTTCTAACTCAAACAGAGCCTGTACAAGTAATGCTATGCAGAGTTAGTTCCTCTGTTTTCCTACTTTCAGGCTTATCAAGTGCATAAGAAGACTGATGACAGCACCAACTATTCTGTAACAGTTCCCACAAAGCTACCAAATCCTTAACATTTATTATTTTTCTCTCTAGGTAGGTTAAATACTTGGGCAAGGCATTCTTATGTAATTCTCGACCATGTCAGGGGTCAATGTGGGGTTTTATTATCCTCATGTCCAACTAGAACCTCTGAGGGAGGGATGGTATGGGGAGGTGGGGAACTAATTGGGTCAGCATTTACTTGAGAGACCAAGTTAAACCAAAGGGACTGTTTGGACCAGAAGAATCTCATACTAGTAGGATTAACATCTTCTCTGTCTTCTGGACAGGGTGGCTAGAGTTTAGACTCAGTTCTAAGCTAACAGGGAACTCTCCTTCCGTCATGGTCCACTGCCATTCGCTAGGGAAGCTACACCAATTCTGAGGCCAGGACCCTGTGGATGAGGGAAGATAAACTCTTCTTCAAATAGCCTGCTGATAGCTATGTGTGTGGAGAATAGGTCACACCTGTGTGCTGCATTTGACAGGAACTAAAGGACACTTTAGTCCCCATTTCTGGGTGCCCTGAAATTTCCGATTCGGTGCCTAGACAGGGAGAGGTTTCTTTAATTTTGTTAGACCCTAAACCCTAATCCAGTTGTTCAGGTTGAGTGCTAAAGGCAAACAAGGCTTCAAAATCCACCGAGATTCAAAAGAAAGCCCTTATTCCTTAATCAGATTTTGCAATAAATTAGGCAATGTTAGGGGCAGCAATGACGCAAGAGTGTATGATGGGATGACATCATGCAGATGGTGATTGAAACCTCTTTTTCCTGAATAAGTAGATCTGAGCCAAAGCATACACTTCAACTTCTGTCCCTATAATGCCCATCACCTAATAAATAGCAGCTGTCACCTGCTGAGCTCTTACAGCCAGCTAGGCCTTGTGCTAAGCATTTCCAAGAATCTCTGGAGGCATGTTTCTTAACTTCTCTAAGTTTTTTTCCTCAGCTATAAAACTGGTATAAATACTTCACAAGGTTATTTTACTGGTTTTATGAGGTATATATAACCCTTAGCACATCTCCTGGCACATCATAAGCACTTAAATCTAACTGTCGCTATGAAGATTTTGTTGGGTTTTATCTGTATTTTATATTACAAAAATAGGCATTGTATGCCATGCTATCAGAATCTATTCAGTTCCTGAGTTCAGAGGGTGAGAGCAAACTATTAGAATATGACTATTTAGTTCCTCAGTTTAGACAGTAAGGGATACCTGCATTTTAAATGTTTTTATGACTACATCTACCTCTATGTGAATGCAATCATACTGCATGTATTATAAAATTACTTTGTGTCTATCAGCATTGCGATACATCCAAGCAATTTTATGTGGCTGTAATATATTATACTGCTGAATAATTTCCACTGTATGAATATTTTTACATTCTGTCTATGGGCATTTGGGTGGATTCCTTTATTTAACTATTAAAAACACTCTGCTATGGATAATCTTCTATGTTATTTGGGATAGATGTACAAGAGCTTGTTTAGGCTATATACTTAGGTGTGTCATTGCTGGGCTGCAGGGGAAGCACAGGTTCTACCTTACTAGGAAATACCAAATTGTTTCCATAGAGGCTTCATCAATTTATATTGTTGTTAGCAGTGGATAAGAGTTTCTACTGTTCCTCATCTTGGCCAACACCAAGTATTCTCTTTTCAATTTTTGCCTATCTGGTGGGGTTGAAATGGTATCTCATTTTAGTTTAATTTGCATTTTCAAGGTTATTAATGCAGCTGAGATAACAGTTTTTTTTTTCTTTTCCTTTTTTAAAAGATTTATTTCTCCCCCTGCTCCTTGTTTGCACTGTCTGCTCGTCTTTTTTTTTAGGAGGCACTGGGAATCAAACCCGGGGCCTCCCATGTGGAAGGTGGGGCACCCGACTGCTTGAGCCATGTATGTTTCCCGATAGTAGTTTCTTTTTTTTTTTTTTTTTAAAGATTTTATTTATTTATTCATTTATCCCCCCCTTGCTGCTTGTGCTCGCCGGGCCAGCCAACCACGCCGTGCTCACCAGGAGGCCCCAGGAACCGAACCCGGGGCCTCCCATATGGTAAACGGGAGCCCTACTGATTGAGCCACAGCCGCTTCCCTGGATAGTAGTTTCTAAGCCCCCAAATATTTTTGTGGACTCACTGTTAATGAATTTAAATAAATTATTTAATTTACATTGTTAGTACACAGTGTTATACAGTATTTGAATATTTTCTCTTATATGGAAATACTTTGAATACACATACAGCAAAAGGCTCTTTCTACCATGTGCCTACCAGACCTTATTCTATATACTTATATACATGTAGAAATCTAGTTTACAACTTGTTTGTTACATTAATTATAGGTCATTCCATTTCAGTATGTATAAATCTACTTTACTCTTTTTAATTGATGTGTGATATTTCATAGTATGAATGAACTATAAATTTACCAGTACTCATAAAAAATTTGTTTTGGACAAGTAATATTTGGATTTAAAAAATTCAAAATGTACAAAAGGGTGCATATATCCCTCCTCCTCCTCCTCCTCAGCAATCCAGTACCCCAGCGTGGAGGCAACCAAAGTTACCAGTCATGGCAGAGATTGGCTAAATGTTTGCCAATCCCATCCATTTCTCCTTACTGAGCACACAGGAAGGCATTTCCCAGCTTCCTCAATTTAGGATGGAGTCAGATGAGTGGGTTTCTGGCCAAGGTCACATGGGAAAAAGTAACAATAGCACTTCCAGACTTAGCTGGCTTTCTAGGTGTTTTCTTGTGACTAACTGGCTGGCTGGCCATAGAGGATCCAGTGGAGGACTCCCTGGAGGTCCTAGAAGATAGTGGAGTCACATGACAGAAGGAGCTGGAACCTCCACCTCTCTGCTTGGAGGAGAGGGACCAGTGACATCTGCATCGGACTTGATGTGCATGAGAAATAAATTTTTGGGTTAAGCCACCCAGATTTTTGGGTTGTTACTGCAGCCAGCATTACCTACACTAACACACACATCCTTACATTCTTATGCATCCTTAAAGAAATGCTCCCCATAACACATAGAAGCAATTACCAGTCCTCTATTGACACATAGGTTGTTTCCAATTTTTTCCCATTACAAATAATGCACAAGAAACATCCTCATAAAGTAGGTTTTTAGTCACTTATAATTTAAGAGAGAGAGTTTGAAATGTAGCAGGCTCCTAGCAACCTGCTCCACCTTAGTGGTATTTCCCCTGGTGCCAGCCTAGTAGAAGCTAAAGAAACTCCACTGTGGTTCAGAATCCAGCTTAAGGCTGAGACTCTACTTTCTGCATAGACTGATTCCCCCCCCTCCCGCCCCCTATAATAGCCTTTGCACCCATCTATCTATTGCAGATGCTGCTGGCCCTGTCACTTTGAACATGTATTTCCTGGGTTTGCCAAGATGTAGGCTTCTCACCAGGCTTCAGATGCCTGGCTTGGCATGTCTCCCCTACATTCATCTCTCATCTATTTAATCAAAACCATACCTGCATATGGGCCTGAGCAGGGCACTGTTCCAGGCACAATGAGGAAACAACTATGTGAGGAAGGTTTGTTGTCTCCTCTCATAACAAGGGATGATATCATACTACATATAACATGTGATAAGGGAGAGATGGAAGGAACAGATTGTAGCAGTCTAAAGTTGGTCCTGGTACTGACAAAAACTGCTGAGAAAACTGGCTCATGACAGGAACACAAAATTGTGATTTTCCTTATGTTACGGTTTCTCACCTAGGGTATACATTTATTTCTAGACTTCACAAACTGTTTCTTCCATTAAAGGAGCCTATAGGAGCAAAATAAATCTTTAAATAATTACAGCTATAATTACTCACTTCAACAAGACATCAATAGCCTTGAAATTAGTCTTTTTCCCTCTACCCTGCAGATGCTAAAAGGGAAGCATAAAGCAGTTAAGTTGCTTAAGGGCAACAAAGAAGGTGAACCATGAATACACGCTGGCTTCTGGGTTCTCATTCCAAACAGTGATTTATCTTAACTTTTGGGTTTAATCACTGTGAAGATGTTGTCTATGCCCAGCTCATCTCCCTTGGGATTACCTTGGAGTTTATTTTCAGAGAGTTCAAGCACACGAGGAGGGCTTCCCATGGCTCTGCCAGAGTGCATTCTCTGACCTTAGGAGCATAGGTCACCCAAGCACTGGGCTGGGGAGGAGCTTAGCATCCTAATGAGGAACAGGAGTTGGTGGATAAATACCTCCGCCTCCCTGCCCCTTAGTGGGACAATTCCGTGGCATGTTCCACAGTTTCTCAGATGGTTCTCCCCCCACCCACCAGTGGAGTTGCGCTCACTCACACAGTAACCCCTTATTAATGGACGCTTTTAACAGCTTTTCTCCTTCTTTGTGACTCACTTCTCCACTCCTTCAGAGTATCTCCTGGGTCACCTCCTAAATAAACGATTTGTACCCAAATCCTGGTAGCAAGAGTTTGCTTTGGGGGATGGGGGGAACCAAATTAATTAACACAATGACTCCTTTGAAAATGTGAGGGAAAGCGAGGTCCCTGTCCCCAGAAAAATATGCCATACATTCAAGAAATCTAGAAGATATCTAGGTAGGGTTTGGTGAAATTGTGCCATTAAGGTCAGAGTTCCAGAATCACTTTACCCACCCCTTTCCCTCCACCCCCAAAAGATTACTGAGAGACTCATACACAAGCACCAATTGCCTAATGGGAATGAAAGCATTACTTTATTAATAGCTTCAAAAGTCAGCCCCGATCCCCCTATACTTTGTACCCTGTTTCAGATACTCTTTGCAAGACTGGCTCCCTCATTCTTCTCTAAACTTCCTAACTAACTTTTTATCATAATTTCCAGGCTTTTTCCTTTTTGTCTGCAGGCATATCTTTGGATCTATACTTATTTATCTATTTATTTGCTTAGTCCTTTACTAGACTGTAGGTGCCATGAAAAAAGGAATTAAGTCTGCTTTGCTCACCGCTGTATATCCAGTGTTTAGGATAGTGGTCTCACATGGAAGATACTCCATAAGCTAAGAAAGAGGTTGAGATTTGGGATTCTGGCCTCAAAGCATTCACCAATTCCTCGCTCATTTAAATCCTGGGATCTTAACTTTTATCAGATCACATGGATAAAGTCCAGGACATAGAGGAAATAAAATGACCAGACTGGCAGAGCAGGTTCTGGCTCAGCTAATCAATCAAACTATGTGCGTTGAGATGAGACCAAGAATGGTGAAGAGAATCCATTAATGTACACTGACCCTGACCACCAAGAATGTGGGCCAATTAAAATCTTGAATTTTCACCATTAGTTTAGTAGCTCCTTTTCACTGTGGAAGGAGAAGCCAAGAAGGAGGAGGTTGGCCAAATTCTCTCCCTGAAATACAAACTATTCTGCATATAATTTCAAAGGAGTTAAAAATATCTATATATCTATATAATTTAAGTCTGTCCATGGTCCACACAGAAGGCCCAAAACTCCAGGTTAGGAATTTCTGTTTTACTGGGTCTTTCTATTGGTACAATCCTTGAGATTTCTAATCCTTATCGTCAGATTCAGCACCTCTCTGATCCTCACTCCTTCCCGCAAAAAGAAGGCAGCACAAGCAGTAAAGGTGTCAGGACATAGCAACGGCTGAAACCAGTTTCTACAGGAAGGCCTGTGCTATAATTTCAAACTTGGGAACTCTGGCACTTTGTTCTGATTGGAATATGCTATCCTTTCAATTCCCAGCTGGTGAAATTCTGTTAACTTTGCAGGGTCTGGCCAAATGCCACCTCCTCCATGAAACATTCCCCAATTCCGCCAACCAGGTGGAAACCTGCCAACATTTCCATCTTCCAAAAGCTCCTTGTTGACTGCTTCGGTTTTGTGGTTGGCGGGCCTCCTACAACAGAGCTCAGAACAGGGCTTTTGTGAGGGTCTCTTCCACAATGACTACCGGCCTGAAAGATGTTCAACTGGGAAGGGTTTTGCACCTAGCCTTGTTCGTGTTGATGCTTTTTTCCCATTTACCAAGCGCATTCACAGTCGTCAGCTCATAAAGATTTTTCCAAGGGCTCTGGTAGTCACAACTGGAGCTTACTGAGGTCACACACAAGTCAAGACCCTTGAAACAACCACAAACCGCATGGGCCTAATCTCATTTGTTTAATAACCCAAGCCGCGCCAGGGGGGCAAAAAAATACAACAACAAACGGCTCCCAAGGCAAATGCTCATCAGAGCTCCATACCCAAAGTAGAGGATAGCCAGAAGTACCTGCCCGGCCATTACGCTGCAGAAAGCGCCACGACCGGGTAATGCAGAAAAAGCTTCCGCCTTAAAAAATTTGTCACGGGTAAGCTTCCGGTTCCACTCAGTCCGGTAGCCCAAGGCCTTTTATCCTAATTGGCAGAGGTCCACACCCAAAGACTACCCCACCCATCTCTCTCCCGCTCCTCCACACCCTGCGGTGTCGTTTGCACGTGTCGCGGGGTGTGACGGTTACGCTGTGACGTCACGCCAGAGAAAGGCGTAAGGGGACCTGGTTACTGGAGATCTCGAAGGCCTGGAGCCCTAGCCCTAAGACGCTTGAGGAGAGTCTGGAGGCGGGACTAACATATGACTGACGTCCACGTTTATCCACTGTCTTTCCGAGTCCCTCTCAAACGAACCAATGAATGCGAGGACGGAGACGGCAACGTGCCCCAGCCGCTACAAGTGGCTCCTCCCTCTCCGCTCGGCCGCTCTTCGGTCGCCATGCTGGGTGTGGCTACCGCCTCTATTCTACTTTAGGCCTTTCTCCGTCTTCCTGATACACTCGCTGATCTCTTTCTTGATCACTTCTTCCTTCCTACTGTTAACTTCCAACTTCTTAAGCCTCTTGCGCGCTCGCTGAGTATCCAGACACACTTGCGATGGCGGCCGGAGGCGGGGCCCAGGCGGGGCGTGCCCGGCGTCGTGACGTCAGCACGCCGCGTGTCGGCAGGTGGAGGGAGAAGGGAAAGTTTGGCCCGTGCGTGGGGCTCCGGCGGAGGGCGGGACGGAGGGGCTGGGCCCAGGCGAGTGTCTTGTAGCAGCAGCTGCCGAGGCCGAGGCCCGGAGCTGGGCCGGGCGAAGTAGAGCCGGACGCGGGGAAGCAGGAGGCGAGGTCCGCCGGAGTTCTAGCCCCCGTCTCCCTGCTGCGCGCTGACTCCGAGCCCCGGCGCCGTCCGACTCGAGGCTGTTCTTGAGGCGGTTGGTGGGGGCGCGGCGGCGGCGGCGGTTGGGGGTGGGGAGAGGCGCGGCGAGGAGACAAGAGAGGTCAGCGAGTTCGAGCGGGGAGCGAGCGCCTCAGCCGCCGTCATGTCCGAGGACTCGAGTGCCCTGCCCTGGTCCATCAACAGGGACGATTACGAGCTGCAGGAGGTGATCGGTGAGAGCAGGCGCCGCTTGGGGGGAGGCGCCGCACTCGGTGGCGAGTGACACGCGGGACCGTGGGGAGCCGCGGGAGTTCGCGGAGCGCGGGACTCCCAGGAATTTGTGGGCCGCTTGCGGGAACGGGGTTTTTTGTGGAGCGCGGGGAGGGAGGGTTGGAGGGGCGCTCGTGCGAGGCGGGGCGGGATGGGGTTTGGTGGATTCGAGAGCTCTGTAGTGACAGATGTGTCTTCTATAGAATTGCAGGTGGGAAAGGCCTTCTATGTGTGAGAAATGAGGTATTGGAATTGTAGGCACGCCTACCTCTTTCTGGGATTGGGGTTCTTTAGTTCATTTCCTGCGTCCAGGCAAGAACCCTTGAGTGCTCACGAAGTGCCAGACATGGCTGGGGTGGAGCTGCAGGTACCGCGCTGAGCAACCTAGTCACGAACTTTTGACTCCCTGGAACTGACTTTTAGTCGGGTAGGTAGACGTCAAATCAGTAGACAGCTAGAAGGAAAGAAGATGTTCTGGTAGAGAATAAGCTGGAGACCCTTAATCAGGTAAGGTGGTTTTCAAGGAAAAGTCTTTTTCTGAGGTGATGACGTTTAAGTCAGGGGGAATAAGCATTTCTTGCCCGTGGAAGACGGGAAAATTTTTCCGTACTGAGGCATGGAGAAATGCAGAGGCCCTGAGGAGCGAAAGAGCTTGATGATGTTTTAGGGCTGCAAAGAAGACTGGCAAGGATACTGAGGTAAGGGAGGAGCCAGCTCTTAGGTACCATCTTAGCCATGGTAAGGATTTTGGAATTTGATTTTAAGTGTCATTAGAGGGTTTCAAGCAGGGGCTTGACACTATCTGATGGATCTGGCTGTTGGGTGTGGAGTAAATTTGAAGGGAGTCCAGGAAATACCAGTTGCCAGAGACCAAAACATGCATAAACGTGGACTGTAATTCTCAGAGAGGCACAGTGATTGGGGGGAGGGTGGAAACTGGGGATAAGGGGAGTATTTGTTGGACAACAACCCAGTGACCTTAGAAATCAAAAGGAGGTGGATTTAGCTAAACAGAAGTTCAATCCAACTGACATGAGCAGATCCCTCCCTGCAAGGTGAAGGAAAGAGAATTGTCTACTTTGCTAGATCAGCAGCATCCTGTCCTAAAATTAGTGTTATAATAAAGACTGGCAAAGACAAAAACTCCCTAGCAGTCTTGGGGGTGTGAGTATTTATTGCACTGTGTCTGTGCTTTTTTCCCCCACCTTATTTGCATACTGTTTTAAAACAAACCTGGGTTAAGTTTTTTCTGAGAAGATAATCTTCTTTTTCCTTCTCTTTTCATAAAAAGCCACTTCTGAATCTGTGTCCTTGCTTCCTAGGTCTTTGACATGTACTGGTTGATTCTAAAGGGACAACTAGGTCTCTGTCTTGGTTGATTGCTTCTGGGTCCTTCATTCAGAGGCACATTGATTGAAGGGGTTTAGTGAGAGATTCCAAAATGATGTCAGAAGAGTAAAGAAAGGGGCTCCTTATCATTTTAGAAGAGGAATTTTCTTTTCCTTTCTGGTAGGATGTACATCTTTCTAGGATGAAGAGGGTGGTTGCAGTTATCCTTCAAGCCTTTGCTGGTGAGGTGGCACAGAATTTCAGAGTTGCCAGGTCCCTAGAGGCTTAGTGATATATTAATGTGGTATCTTTAGAATGGGTCTGTGAGTGGGCACAAGGGAGTCTGTCAATCCTCTGGGATACGGTTATATTTATCAGATTCTCAGAGTGGTCCATGAGTCATAAAAGGTTTAACCACTGAGACACATAGGCTCCGGTGAGTTGGTTTTTTCGTTTGTTTGCTTGTTGTTTGTGTTTTTTTTTGCTTTTAGGAGGCACTAGGAACTGAACCTGGGACCTCCCATGTGGGAAGCAGGCAGTTAACTGCTTGAACCACATCTGCTCCCCATATTTTTTAATTTAGCACAGCTTCTTTGAGATATTTCATACCATAAAATTCACCCATTTAAGTGTAAAATGCAGTGATTTTTAGTAAATTTACTGTGTTTTGCACAGTAATCCCCATAATCCAGTTTTAGATTATTTTCATCACTCCAGTGAGATCCCTTGTGCCTATTTATATTTAATCCCTGTTCCCATCCCCAGGCTGTCTCTATAGATTTGCCTTTTCTAGACATTTCATATAAATGAAATCACATAATATGTGGTCTTTTGTGTTTAGCTTCTTTCACTTAGCATAATATTTTTCATGTTTTACAAACTTTATTGGGATATAATTTACATACCATAAATCTCCTTTTTTTTTTTTTTTTACCGGGAGGTCCCAGGGCTCAAACCCGGGTCCCTTCATATGGGAGACGGACACTCAACCATTTGAGCCACATCCGTCCCCCTACTTGTTTTAAGTATACAATTCAATAATTCTTAGTAAATTTACATAGTTTTTCAATCATCACCACAATCCAATTTTAGAATATTTCCATCATTCCAAAAAGATGCCTCATGTCCCTTTTGTAGTCACTCCCTGTTCCTATTCCCAGACAACCACTATACAAATTATAATAGACTGATATACTTTCTGTTTCTATAGATTTGCCTTTTCTGGATAGTTCATATAAATGGAATTATATGTAGTGCTTTGTATCTGGCTACTTTCATTCAGCATAAGGTTTATCCACGTTATAGTTTGTATCAGTGTGTTTTTCCTTTTTATTGCCTATCTCAGTTGACGGACATTGGATTGTTTCTGCTTTTTTTTTTTTAATGCTGCTATGAGCATTCACTTACAAGACTTTGTGTAAACATAAAAATGCTTCATTTTTCTTAGGTATACAATTAGGGGTGGATTGCTAGTCATATGGTAAACTGCCAAAATGTTTTTAAAAGTGACTGAACCATTTTACATTCCCATTAGAGATATATGAGGGTTCCTGTTTCTCTACATCCTGGCCAATGTTTTTTTGTCTTTCTGATTATAGCCATCTTAGTGGATGGAAAGTGGTATATCTAAGTTTTTTTAAAGTCTTTTTTTAACCTTTTTTTTTAATTAGAGAAGTTATGGATTTATAGAACAGTCATGCATAAAATACAGGATTCCCATATACTATCCTATTATTAACAAGGTTCATTGGTAGATACAATTGTTACAATTCATGAAAGCACAGTTTTGTAATTGTACTGTCTGTAGTCCATGGTTTAATATAAGGTTCACCGTTTGTGTTATACAGTTCCATGGATTTTTTTCCCCTTTATTACAGAGTTGTGGGTTTATAGAACAATCATCACAAAATACAGGATTCCTATATACCACCCCATCACCAACACCCTGCACTAGTGTGGAACATTTGTTATATTTGATGACAGCACATTTCTGCAATTATGCTATTAACTTTGGTTTAACTTTGGGTTCACTGTGTAGTGTAGTCCTGTGGATTTTTTATTTTTTAATTTTTATTCTTTTTACAATCTAACATTTCTCCTTTTAATCACATTCAGATATATATTGAAATTCTGTTACTTACGTTGACAGCTTTGTGCTACCATAACCACCACCAATTACCAAAACATTTCCATCATTCCAAATAGGAACCCTGTATATATATATGTGTATATATATATATATATACATATATATATATATATGTATATATATATATATATTTTTTTTTTTTATGGGGAGGTCCCAGGGATCGAACCCGGGTCCTTCCATATGGTAGACGGACACCCAACCATTTGAGCCACATCCGCCCCCCAACCCTGTATATTTTAAGCCTTAACTTCCCATTCCCTATCCCCATCCCATTCCTTGGTAAGCATTCTGGCTCTTGTCAGTTTGCTTATTCTAATTATTTCAAATCAGTAAGATCATACAATATTTGCCCTTTTGTGTCTGGCTTATTTCACTCAACATAGTGTCTTCAGGGTTCATTTTTGTTGTCTCATGTATCAGAACTTCATTCCTTTTTATGGCTGAGTAATATTCCATTGTGTGTATATACTATATTTTGTTTATTCATTGATTGATGGACACTTGGGTTGCATCCACCTTTTGGAAATTGTGAATAATGCCATTATGATCATTTGTGTGCAAATATCTGTTTGAGTCCCTGCTTTCAATTCTTTTGGGTATATACCTAGAATTGGGATTGCTTGGTCATATGATAAACATTCTGAGGAACTGCCAAATTGTCTTCCACAGCCACTGCACCATTTTTACATTCCTACAAGCAATTAGGTAAGAAAAAGATGTGTTTCTCCATATCCTCTCAAACACTTGATATTTTCCATACCCATTCTAGTGGGTATGAAGTTATATCTCAATGTGGTTTTGACTTGCATTTCCCTAATAGCTAATAATATTTGACATCTTTTCATGTGCTTTTTGGCCATTTATATGTCTTCTTGGAGAAATGTCTATTCAGGTATTTTACCCATTTTTAAATTGGGTTGTTTGTCATTATGTTGTTGAGTTAAAGGATTTCTTTATATATTCTGAATATTAAACCCTTATCGGATATGTGGTTTCCAAATATTTTCTTCCATTGTGTAGGTGGTTCTTTTACTTTCATAATAAAGTCTTTTGAGGCACAAAAGTTTTTTTTTTTTAAGATTTATTTTATTTATTTATTCCTCCTCCCCGCACCCCTTGTTGCTTGTGGTCTCTGTCTGCTCTCTGTGTCCATTCGCTGTGTGCCCTCTGTGTCTGCTCGTCTTCTCTTTAGAAGGCACCGGGAACCGATCCTGGGACTTCCCATGTGGAAGAGAGGCACTCAGCTCCTTGGTTTGTTGTTTCTCTCATTGTCTTTCCTCTTTGTGTCTCTTTTGTAGTGTCATCTTGTTATGTCAGCTTGCTGTGTCTGTCCGCTGTGCCAGCTCACCTTCTCCAGGAGGCACCGGGAACCGAACCCGGGACCTCCCATGTGGTAGGCAGAAGCCCAATAGCTTGAGCCATATCTGCTTCCCAGTTTTTAATTTTGATGAGGTCTCATTTATTTATTTTTTCATTAGTTGCTTGTGCTTTAGGTGTAAAGTCTAAGAAACCATTGTCTAACATAAGATCCTGAAGATGCTTTGCTATATTTTCTTCCAGTTTTATAGTCTTGGCTCTTATATGTAGGTCTTTGATCCATTTTGAGTGGATTTTTTTATTTTTTACTTTGTCTGGTTTCTTTCACTCAGCACAATGTTTTTTTTTTTCTTTCTGATAGTGACATCTTGTAACCTTAACATATATTTGTACAGTTTCAAAGAAAAAGTCTTATAATATTAACTGTATTCATATTTCACATGAGGTTTTACTATGCTATACAGTTCCATGTTATGTTTATTAGCTTTTCTTCTAGTAATATACATGACCTTAGACTTTCCCTTAAAACCATTGTCATACCCATATAATACCACTGCTGGTTACAGACACTGTTGTGTTTTCACCTTTTCTATTCATTTCCAAAGATTAACAACAGCCTTTTACCAGTTCTGCACAGATTAACTTTCAGCCTGCCATTCTCTAACATCATTGTCTTCTGGTGACCCATATTCTAGTTAACTCCATGAGTTCACACAATACTTTTAATTCTTTAATAGCACAATCATACGGTATTTGTCCTTCTGAATATGGCTTGCTTCACTCAACATAATGTCCTCCAGTTTCTCCATGTTGGCATATTTTCACGACTTCATTTCTTTTTACAGCTGCATAATATTCTATTGTGTGTGTATACCACAGTTTATCAATTCATCAGCTAAGGACACCTGGGTTGTTTCTGTCTTTTGGCAATCGTGAATATGCTGCTATGAACATTGGTGTGCAGATGTCTGTTTGTGTCACTGCTCTCAGTTCTTCTGGGTATATATGTATTAGTGATGTTGCTGGATCACATGGTAAATCTATGTTCAACTTCTTTAGGAACTGCCAAGCAGTCCTCCACTGTGGCTGTGCCATTCTACATTCCAACCAACAATGAATAAGTGTTTCTATATCTCCATATCCTCTCCAACACTTGTAGTTTTCTGACTTTTTAATAGTGGCCATTAAAATAGGTGTGAAATGATATCTCATTGTAGTTTTTTTTTTCTTTTCTTTTCTTCCCCTTAGGAGGTACCAGGATTCAAAGCCCAGACTTTGTACATGGGAAGCAGGCGCTTAACCACTTGAGCTACATCTGCTCCCCTCATGATAGTTTTGGTTTGCATTTCCCTAATCGCTAATGATGTTGAATGTTTTTTCATGTTTTTTTTTTTTTTTTTTTTCCGCCATTCGTATTTCTTCTTTGGACAAATGTCTATTCTAGTCTTTTGCCCATTTTTTAAATTGGGTTGCTTGTTTTTTTATTGTTGAGTTGTAACATCTCTTTATATATCCTGGATATTAAACCCTTATTGGGCATGTGATTCCAAATATTTTCTTCCATTGAGTCAGCTGCCTTTTCACCCTTTTGCACTTCCTCTGAGGTGCAAAAGTGTTTAATTTTGAGAAGATCCCATTTATCTATTTTTTATTTTGTTGCTCGTGTTTTGGATATAAGAGCGAAGAAACCACCACCTACCACATGGTCTTGAAGATGTTTCCGTACATTTTCTTCTAGTAGTTTTATAGTTCTGGCTTTTATATTTAGGTCTTTTAGTCATTTTGAGTTGACTCTTGTATAGGGAGTGAGATAGAGGTCCTCTTTAATTCTTTTGGTTATGGATATCCAGTTCTCCCAGCACCATTTGTTGAAGGGACAGTTTTGTCCTGTCAGCATAGACTTGGTAGGTTTTTCAAAAACCAGTTGGCGGGGCAGATGTGGCTCAAATGGTTGGGCGTCCGCCTGCCATATGGAGGGACCTGGGTTTGATCCCCGGGACCTCCCGGTAAAATAAAATATATATGTATAGAGGGCGCATGGGCTGCCAGGCTCTGTGTGCCGGTGAGCTGCCAGGCCCCGGGAGCCATGCAGCAAGATGATGATGTAACAGGAGAGAGACGCAGGGGAGAGACAAGACGAGATGCTCAGAAAGGTCCGAAAACCAGGAACCGAGGTGGGGCAGGCAGCAGAACACCTCTCTCCTACATCGGAGGTCCCTAGGATCGAATCCTGGTGAAGACTGGAGGAGGAGGATGAGAAGAGATGTCAGGAAACAGACACAGAGAATTGCCCAGCGAATGGACACAAAACAGCAAATGGGGAAGGGGGTTTAAAATGGATAAAGTAAATAAATAAATCTTTAAAAAACAAAACAAAACAAAACAACAACAGTTGGCTGTAGAGGTGAGGGTTTATTTCTGGACTTTCAATTCTATTCCACTGATCAATTTGTCTATCTTTATGCCAGTACTATGCTGTTTTGACCATTGTAGCTTTGTAATATATTTCAAGGTCAGGAAGTGAAATTCCTTCCACACCGCTCTTCTTTTGCAGAATGTTTTTGTCTATTAGGGTGCACTTTCCCTGCCAAATAAGTTTGGCAGCTGCCTTTTCAATTTCTGTAAATTAGGCTAATGGAATTTTGATAGGTATTGCATTGAATCTATAAATCAGTTTGGGTAGGATTGACATCGTCATGATATTCAGTCTTCCAATCCCTGAACACGGAATGTCTTTCCATTTGTTTAGGTCTTTTTAAAATTTTCTTTTAGCATATATATATATATAAAAATTTTTTTTTTTTAAATATTTATTTTAATTTCTTTATTTTTCCACACCCTCCCCCCACCCTTGTTGTCTGCTCTCTGTGTCCATTTGCTGTGTTTTCTTCGGTGTCTGCTTGTCTTCTCTTTACGCGGCTCTGGGAACCAATCCTGGGATGTTCTGGAGTGGGAGAGAGGTACTCAATCTGTTGTACCACCTCAGCTCCTTGGTCTGCTGCATCTCTTATTGTCTCTCCTCTGTGTCTCTTTTTGTTGCATCATCTTGCTGCGCCAGCTCTCTGCGTGGGCCAGAACTCCTGCATGGGCCAGCACTCCTGCACGGGCCAGCACTCCATGTGGGCCAGCTCACTGTTCAGGCCAGCTAACCGCACAGACAAGCTTGCTTTCACCAGGAGGCCCTGGGTATCGAACCCTGGACCTCCCACGTGGTAGAGGAATGCCTAGTTGCTTGAGCCAAATCCGCTTCCCTTAGCATTGTTTTGTAGTTTTCTACTTGAGCCACATCTGCTTCCCTTAGCATTGTTTTGTAGTTTTCTGCATATAGGTCCTATACTTTTTTGGTTAAATTGATTCCTAGGTATTTGAGTCTTTGTTGCAATTGTAAGTGGAATTTTTCCCCCTGATTTCCTCCTCAGATTGTTCAGTACAAGTGTACAGAAACATTACTGATTTTTGCATGTTGATCATGTATCCTGCTACTTTGCTGAACTCAATTATTACCTCAACTAGCTTTGTTGTGGATACTTCAGGATATTCTAAGTACAGAATCATATATCATTTGCAAACCGTGAGAGTTTTACTTCCTCTTTTCCTGTTTGGATGCCTTTAAATTTTTTTTTCTTGTCTAATTGCCCTCGCTAGAACTTCTAGTACAATGTTGAATAACAGTGGTGACAGGGGCATCCTTGTCTTGTTCCCGATCTTAGAGGGAAAGCTTTCAACCTTTCCCCATTGAGTATGATGTTGGCTGTGGGTTTTTCATATATGCCTTTTATCATATTGAGGAATTTTCCTTCTATTCCTATCTTTTGAAGTGTTTTTATCAAAAAACGATGCTGGATTTTGTCAAATGCCTTTTCTGCATCTAATGAGATTATCATGCGTTTTTGTTTTTTTTTTTCCTTCTCTTTGTTAATGTGGTATATTACATTGATTGATTTTCTTTTTTCTTTTTTCTTTTTTTTTAAAGATTTTATTTATTCATTAATCCCCCCCCTGCTGCTTGCGCTCTCCAGGTCAGCCAACCACGCCGTGTGGGTGGGCCCGCCCCCACCAGGAGGCTCCGGGAACCGAACCCAGGGCCTCCCATATGGTAAACGGGAGCCCCACTGATTGAGCCACAGCCGCTTCCCTGATTGATTTTCTTATGTTGAACCAGCCTTGCATACCAGGAATAAATCCCACTTGGTCATGATGTATAAGTCTTTTGATATGCTGTTGGATTCGATTTGCAAGTATTTTGTTGAGAATTTTTGCATCTGTGGTCATTAGAGAGATTGGCCTGTAATTTTCTTTTCTTGTAGTATCTTTATCTGGCTTTGGTATTAAGGTGTTGTTGGCTTCATAAAATGTGTTGGGCAATTTTCCCTTCTTTTCAATTGTTTGGAAGAGTTTAAACAGGATTGGTGTTAATTGTCTCAAAATGCTTGGTAGAATTTACATGTGAAGCTCTCTGGTCCTGGACTTTCTGTTGGGAGATTTTTGATGACTCATTCTGTCTTTTTAAATGTGTGGTTTGTTAAGTTTTGTATTTCTTGTAGAGTAGTTTGTAGGTTTTTTGTGCATTATAGGAATTTGTCCATTTCATCTAGGTTGTCTAGTTTGTTGGCATACAGTTTCTCATAACATCCTATTATGATTATTTTTATTTCTGTGAGGTCTTCCCCTTTCATTTCCGATTTTATTTATTTGCAAGTTATCTCTTATTATTTATTAGTCTAGGTAAGGCTTTGTTAATTTTATTTTTCAGTTTTCATATGTCATATCTTATTTTCGTCTGTCTTTTTACTCTTTTGGTTATCCTTTCTGCTATTCTTGCCTTCTACACTCTCTTCCAAGTCTCTCTCCCTGTGTTTCTCTTTAATATTTCCTGTAAAGGTAGATTCTTTTAATATTTCATGTAAAGGTGGATTCTTTATGAACTCTAATAGTTTCTGTTTTTTTTTTAAACAAATCAATTTTATCGTGACATTTTAATAAAGCTTACTTTCTGTTTTTTTTTAAACAAATCAATTTTATTGTTACATTTTAATAAAGCTTACAATTCATCCAAAGTGTACAATCAATGGTATTTGGTATAATCACATAGTTATGCATTCATCACTTAGTTTCTATTTTTAAATATTTTAAACTCACCTTCATATTTGAAGGATAATTTTGTCGGATAAAGAATTCTCAGGGAAGCGGCTGTGGCTCAATTGGTTGGGCTCCCGTTTACCAAATGGGAGGCCCCGGGTTCGATTCCCAGGGCCTCCTGGTGAAGGCAAGCTGGCCCGTGTTGGCACAGTGAGCTGGCACAGCAAGATGACGCAACAGAAGGAGACAAGCAGGCACAGAAAAAAACGCAATTCAATTGGACACAGCGAGCACAAGCAGCAAGGGGGGGATAAAAATTTAAAAAAAAAATCTTAAAAAAAAAAAAAGAATTCTTAGCTGGCAATTAAAAAATATATATATTTTCATTACAGAAGTTGTAAACTTACAATCATGCACATGTGTAAAATTCCCATACAAGGATGTGTAGGAAGCAGGATACCAAATTTGTGGGTTAAAAGCCAAGTTAGCCTTAGGCTGTATCCCTCCCTCTCTCCTATCCTGGGGAGGTAGATTTATGTGGTCCCCTTTGTCTGTAGCTGATGGCCTGAGGCCTGAGAATTCAAAATTGCCTTTTGGGTAGGAGTGGACTATGGCACTGCAGCTTCAGCTTTAACTCACAATTTTGCCTTCGAAAGTCTTTTCCTTTGCCCCTCTCTCTTCTGAATGGTGTCCAGCCTTCCCCTGGTGCCCTGAACCTTGGAAGATTTTTTTTTCCAGGCTGTTTCTCCCTGTTCTTTAGCTACTTTTCTGGGTGAGGAGAGAGTCCTATGTCTTTTCTAGTCTGCCATCCTCCTGGAAGTCCTCTGTCTGTCTTTTTTATTATAGCCACTTAGAGGGTATAAAGTGGTATCTCATTGTGATTTTGTGAAGGGATTTTTAAAATGGAAAATTTACTGTTTGAAAGTACTTATACTTAACATTATATGTTAATTTTTACTCTTAAGTATTTGAAAGACTAAAGAGGAACCACAAATAATAATAAAGTAGTATAACAGTATCACTGAAGTCAATGGTAATTTAAATTACTATCTCTTTGAGCCTGATTTTTTTTTTTTTAAATCTTTCACTATTCTTAGACCATATAAACAAGGCAACTTTGAGTTCATGTTTAAGATATTTTTCATTCCATGTTCTGATTCGAGTGGACTTTGAATTTGAAAATAATTGCAAAATTATAAAACTTATTTTCCTACCGCAATGTTTTTCTTTGCTAGAAATTCAGAAATCTAGATGTAAATATTTCATTTCAAATATTACTTTTTTTTTTCTTTTTTTGGAGATATCGAAGGTCAGGGATTGATCCTGGGACTTCGTATGTTGGAAGCTGGCACTCAACCACTGAGCCACATTGGCTTCCCTAAATTGTTTCTTTTTCGTTGTTGTTTTTGTTTTTTCAGGAGGCACCAGGAACCAAACCCGGGACCTACCATGTGGGAGCCAGGCGCTAAACCACTCAAGCCACATCTGCTCCCCCTAAAATATTTCATTTTAAAATGGTAGAAATAGGGAAGCGGCTGTGGCTCAATCAGTAGGGCTACCGTTTACCATATGGGAGGCCCCGGGTTGGGTTCCCGGGGCCTCCTGGTGAAGGCGGGCCCGCCCGCATGGCGTGGTTGGCTGACCCAGCGAGTACGAGCAGCAGGGGGGGGATAAATGAATAAATAAAATCTTAAAAAAAAAATAAAATAAAATGGTAGAAATAGAAGTGATTTCTTGTAATATAAATCAAAATCTGACTTGTCAATTGGGGAAAATGAACTTCCTACCTAATTATGTTTCTACATTGACATCTAAGGACAGAATACTATTTATTTTTTTATTTTACCTTCTGCAGACAACAAAGATACTTCCTTTCCACTCCCTGTTGTCTACTCTCTTTTTAATTTTGAGAGGTACTGGGGATTGAACCTGGGACCTTGTACATGTGAATCAGGTACTCAACCACTGAGCTACACCCACTTTGCTAAACTTTTTATTTTTATTTTTTGAGACTGTTATCTATTCTTAATGTTCTCTTTGTATACTTTCAGAAAACTTTAATACATAACTATCCTTTTATATGGTGCTTTGCTCTTTGCTTTTTCACTTAGAAATTTAAGTTTTAAAGCCCTTGTGTGGGAAGCAGATGTGGCTTAAGTGATTGGGCTCCCGCCTACCTCATGGGAGGTCCCGGGTTCGGTTCCTGGTGCTTTCTGAGGAGAAGACGACTGCATGGCAGATGGACACAGAGAGCAGACAGCGACCACAGGCAGCAAGGGGGGGATAAATAAAGTAAATCATAAAAACAAAAACAAAAAAAATCCTTGGTGTTAAACTGTCAAATCCTTTTTTTAAAATCCTTTTTTTTTAAAAATTTATTTTATTTATTTGTCCCCCACCCCTCGTTGTTTGCTCTTGCTGTCTGTTCTCTGTGTCTGTCTGTTGTATGCTCTCTGTTTTTGCTTGACTTCTTTTTAGGAGGCATCGGGAACTGAACCCAGGACTTCCCATGTGAGAGGGAGGCACCCAATTGCATAAGCCACATCTGCTCCCTACTTGTTGTGTCTTTTATTGTGTCTCCTCGTTACATCATCTTATTGCATCATCTCATGTCATCTTGTTGTGTCAGTTCGCCATGCCAGCCCGTCACGTCAGCTCGCTGCCTTGCTTGTCTTCTTTAGGAGGCACTGGGAGCCAAACCTGAGACCTCCCATGTGGTAGGTGGGCACTCAACTGCTTGAGCCACATCTGCTTCCCATATACTTCTTTTGGAGCATCTAATTAGTTTGCTTTACAGGCTGATATAGATAGGAGCTTATTAAAGTAAAAATGTCATTCCCCAAAGTGAATGCTCTCTTTAGTATTGGAGAGTCTAGGTAGCATTTTGCTCAGAATATTGAAAGCATGTACCATTTTATGTGAAGTATTCTATTCAAGCTGCTTCCTTTTAATATAATTACCGTGGCAACACATACAGCACTTTTTCTCCCTCTACTGTCTTTTACCAACATTTTGTTAAAATCACTTTATTTGGGAAGAGGATGAACGAATGAAGAGGAAGGGACAAAGAATTTAATGATTGCACATTTTCCATTTTAAGTGTTTACAGTTTATTGCTATCCAAGGCTGACTATTGGTACAGGAGAACATTTAGCTTACAGTCATATCAACAATTAAAATGTTGCAAAAACTACAATTTTTAACTAATAATGTGGGGAATTGGTGCGGAAAATTTGCCCCTGTGTATTTTGGTAAAGATTTGATAAAGTACTTCAGAAGCATAAAAAGGACCTACACTGTGCCAAGCACTTGAGGAGACATGGAAATGGCTTTCAGCAGTTTAAATATCTAACAATAAGATAATGGGTAAATAACAATAGTGACCGTTTTTTGAGCATTGCTATGTCCCAGGCTATAGTCAGGAAATAGTGACTTACTCAGTTAATAATTGGAACTGAAGTTTGATTCTCTTTCCCATGGAGCTTCCTAAAGTTAGGTGAGTTTTGAGCTGGGCTTTGAAAGGAGGGGAAGGTATGGATTCATATGTAGAAAGCAGTGGGTGAATGGCTTGCATAGGGACATAGAATTGGGGATAAAATAAATTGCACCTGGAATATGGAAAGTAAAATAACTTGTTCAGTTATCAGGTATCATGTAATTGCTCTGGCTAAGTGAGCTCAGGAGTGACATTGTGCAAATGATCTTTGAAGGTTATTAATGGTAGAGGATGGATTGAGACATAAGCAGGGTTTTTTTTGCCTTTTTTTTTTTTTTTTTTTAATCCACAGAGCCTAGTCAGATTTTACTAATTACACATGCACTCATTTTTGTGTGTGTATAATTCTATTATAATTCTGTGCAGTTTTTTTTTTTTTGTCACATAGGTAACTTCCTGTAACTACCACCAAACTCAATATACAAAACTATACCATTACCACAAGGCTTCCATGGGCTACCTCTTTATATCTATTCCCGTCTTCCACATCCCTAACTCCTGATAAATACAAATCTGTTCTCCATGTCTATGATTTTGTTATTTCAAATGTTATATAAATGGAATTATAAATTATGTAACTTTTTGAGATTGGCTCTTTCCATTTAGCATAATGTCGTTGAGGTTCATCATTAAAGTTATTGGGTATATCAATCATTTGTTCCATTTTATTGTGAGTAGTAGTCCACAGTATGGGTATACTATAGCTTGTTTATTATCTGTTAAAGGATATTTGGGTAGTTTCCAGTTTTTGACTGTTATGAATAAAGCTGTTATGAACATTCATGTACAAATTTCTTCATGAACGTATGTTTTCATTTCTCTGGAATAAATTTTCAGGACATTAGTTACTCTGTTATATTATATTTTTAGCTTTAAAAAGAAATGGTCAGGGAGTTGGATGTAGCTCAACTGGTTGGGCGTCCGTCTCCCATATGGAGGGACCCGGGTTTGATCCCTGGGACCTCCTGGTAAAAAAAAAAAAAAAAAAAAAGAAATGGTCAAACTATTTTCCAGACTGGCTGTACCAGTTTTATATTCCCACCATCAGTGATCCAGTTTCTCCACATCCTTACCAGCATTTGGTTTTGTCACTGTTTTTTCTTAGCTGTTGTATTAGGTATATGGTAACATGTCATTGTACTATTAGTTTTCATTTCCCTAATGGCTAATGATGTTGAACATCTTTCCCTGTGATTATTTGTCACCTGTATGTTATCTCCAGTGAAATATCATGTTTTTTGCCCATTTTCTAATTGGATTTAAAAAAATTGTGGTTATATATATATATATATATAACAATTTGCCATTTTAACCATTTTTAATGTACAATTCAGTGGCATTAATTACATTAAAAAAATTGTAGTGCTACCATCACTACTATCCATTACCAAAATTTCAGCACCTCAAACAGAAACTCTGTCCATTAAGTAATAACTTCCCATTGGAAGTTAAAAATGTCATATTTTTTAATCTTATTATTTATTTATTCATTATTTATTTTTAGGGAGTGGAGCAACTGCTGTGGTCCAAGCAGCATATTGTGCCCCTAAGAAGGAGAAAGTGGCAATCAAACGGATAAACCTTGAGAAATGTCAAACTAGCATGGATGAACTCCTGGTATGCATATTTCATATATCTTACATGGAGAGATATACTCCTCTATATTTATGTTAGAATGGGTAATAACTTGAAATTTGCAATTTCTTTTGTTTTAAAAAAGATTTGTGATTTCTTTACAAAGTAATGTTTGTTTTAAAAGTTTTTAAAATCCTGGTAACTAGAAAGAAAAAAAATTAGTTATAATCTTGTCACTTTGAGATTAAAATTTGCCAAATGACATCTTTCAGGCTGTAATTTAAATATCTTTATATTTTACAATAATGTAACCATATACTTGGTCTTTTCATTGAATAATTTAGCATAGAAATCTTTGTGATTGTAAATGTGGATCAGTATCATTTTCAATGTATGTGTATTCCATTGAATAAGTAGACCGTGATTTATTTAACCTATACTCTAGTATTGGATAATTACTTTCTTTCCTCTTTTTTAAATTTAACATTTTTATTTTTTACTATTATAAATGATGCTTTGCTTCTGTATTCCCTTAAAATATATCATGCAGTTATGCTTCTGGGTTACGTGGAATATCCTTTTAAAAGGCTTTTAGCCTCCTAGAAACTTGGTATCAATTTGCATTCTGATCATTGATGGAGTATGAGAGATAGAGTGACCCCTAGGCAGAATTGTTTTCTCAAAAGGCTAAGGAAAGGAAGAGGAAAAGGAGGTCTCAAGGAACAATTCGTAGAAGAGATGTTCTGAGGCATTAAAATCTTTTCTACAGGAATTGTTTCGTACTTCTTCTCTGTACTGACACCCAGAATAGTTTTAAGTATGTGGTAAGGGGTCATCAAGAGAAATGAGTTAGTTTTCAAATCATTTATGTTTTTAATCCTCAGTTTCTTTGGCTTAAGATATAAATATTAATACCTGCTTTGTTTGCCTCATAAGGGTTTTCTTGAGGATCAAATGATACTGTATTTGAAAACTATAATTTTTCACACAGATATGAACTGATTATTATTTTATTGATTAATTTCTCTGAGATCATATGTGGCTATCTATAGAAAGGGCAAGGATTCTAACTCAGATGACCTGACACCCCAGAAGTTTTTCCACTATATGAGATTAGATTTAATTTCTGGTTTAGTCTATGCTGAGTATTAGGGAATAATCAGAGTGAAATAAGAAGTAATAGAATTATGTATTGAACTTGCAGCAGATGAGACAAATATATTTTTTCAGTAATTGGTAATGAATTAGCAGGAGCCGAAGAAGTGTGTGGCTGAAGTGATCTTGAACCGTCCTTGGTGAGAGAGCATGTACTTGGAAGGAGAGGCAGATTGAAATCCTATCTGATGATCTAGGATTTACTGATACAAACAGTACCTTAGAATACTATTGCGTTGGGCGGTGCTGGTCTGTGAGGGGGGTAGGGTAGGGTAGGGGGATTGGTTGCACTGTCCATGGAACTGGGAGGGGGGAGGGTTGGGGGAGGGAGCAAATGAACTCTGGGGATTTGCAGGTATGTGGTTGAAACTACAACGCTGGGAATGTTCTTTTGGCAAATACGGCAGGGGAGGGTTACTGGCTTAGGGTGTTGGGTGTCGGGGGCATGCGGGACAGGGTGTACCTGGGGCAGGCTTCTGGAGAGTGTGTGTTTATCCTGTAATAGTGCATCGTATCAATGGATGGAGAGCCACGCTATGTATGGGAAGGTGTTGGATTCTCATGTTGGGGAGTCCTGCTATATTTTCAGATAGAGGAGCAAGAGTCTCTCGAGAGGCTCTTATCAGTGCCTAATAGGGGACGACAGGTCAGTATGTCAAGCCCTCCATGTTGTTGGCAAATAACTATGTATCTTGTTCTTCAAGGAGTGAAGCTTGGTGGTTGCCGTGGGTCCTGAGGGGAGGGGGAGGGAGAGGGAGGAATAGATTAGATGAAACATGAGGCATTTTGGGGGTGTTGGAATTGTTCTACATGATCTTGCAATAATGGATACAGGCCATGTTAAATTTCATCAGAATTTATAAAAATGTGTGGTCCAGAATGTAAACCATAATTTAAATCATTGACCATGGTTCATAACAATACTTCAATATTTGTACATCAGTTGTAACAAATGTACCGTCCCCATAAAAAATGTTATTAATAGGGGAAAGGGGAAAAGGGGGAGGAGGTTGGGTATATGGGAATTCCCTATAGTCTGTATGTGACTTTTCTGTAACCTAAAGCTTTTTTGAAGATAAAATGGAAAGAATAAGACACTGGGGAATAAATGGAAGAAAATGTCAAGACAACAGATCTTACAGTCATGAAAGACGTAATGCCAAAATTAAGAAAAAAAATTTAAATTATTTTTATTTCAAAAGTTTTTAAATTTTTTGTATTTTATTTTAAAAAGTATCATTATTTCATTTTCTTATTAATTTTATTCAGTTCTTTTGTTGGCTTCAATTTTGAAGAAGTTTTGGATCACAGAAGTGTTACAACTGTGACAGTGGAGGATCATTGGTGCGTGGTGTCAGTAATGGGGGATGCATGGGAGGAGGTTCACCTGGGGCATACTGCTAAGGCATGCGAATGTGTTCATGTGTTCATGGGGCATTGTCACAGTGGGTGGAGGCCCACACAATAACTGAAAGAAAATCAAATTCCCATCCTGGGGAGCTGTATTAGTCAGCCAAAGGGGTGCTAATGTGAAATACCAAAAATGGGTTGGTCTTTATAAAGGGTATTTATTTGGGGTAGAAGTCCACAGATACCAGGCCATAAAGCGTTAAGTTTCTTCTCTCACCAATGTTCATTGCCACGTGTTGGAGCGAGACAGCTGCTGGCGTTTGCCAGGGTTCAGGCTTCTGGGTTCCTCTCTTCCCTGGGCTGCGTTTCTCTCCGGGCTTGGCTCCTGTTTCCTCCACAAAGTCAGCTGTAGATGATCAGGCAAACGGCTTGCTTCTCTTCTCCTGGGGCCTTCTTTCCAATATCAAAGCTGCTTCTCAAAAGACTGCTTCAACTGTCCTTTGCTTTGCCTTTTATATTCAATTCCCCACCCACCAAGAGGTGGGGCTCAACGCCCTAATCCTAGCCTAATCATGCCCAGATTAACAGATCAGTTTACAAGCATGATTCAATTACATTTTTGGAATTCATAATTACATCAAACTCCCCAATGGTTACAGGAGCTCTGCCACATTCTCTAATGGGTTAGCAACAGTCCCCCAAGTACAGGGGCAGTGACTAGTGGAGGAGGATGGACCATTGACGGGCCCTGGATCTTGATGACTGTACTTATGAATCTTTCCTTTTGAAATTGAAACTTAGCTTAATATTATAGGTTGCCTAAGAGTTACCTCCTGAGAGCCTCTTCTAAGGAGGCCTCTTTCTAAGCCAAGCTCAGCATATAAATGCATTACCTTCCCCCTTGGCCTGGGACATGACTCCCAGGGATGAGCCTCCCTGGCACTGAGGGATTACTACCAAGCGCCAACTAGCAATGCAACTGGAAAAAGACCTTGACCAAAAGAGGGAAAGGGTAAAGACAAATGAGTTTATATGGCTAAGAGACTTCAAAGTGAGTCAGGAGGTCATTCCAGAGGTTACACTTATGCACGTCTCAGCAGGATTTCATTGACTGCCACAGTAAATACTGCCTCAAGTAACAGGGCTCCTGAGGGCTGTGAAGACATCCAGAGGCTATAGGCAGGGCAGACAGCTCAGAAGTTTAGTGCTCTGCCAGTGGGCCCTATTTTGGAATTTATGCTCCCCAGTGTGACAGAGATGAACTCAGTAGTGGTTTCTCTACATATGACTCTTCTGCCTATTCTGTTTGAATCTATAGTTAGTACTAGAGTTGATAGGTTTATGTCCAAGAGACTAAAATCTTTGGGCTTTTCCTGTGTCAGTTGTGCCCTGAATCTCAACAGTTGCAACACCTACTCACCAGTTCATTGGGCTTACCCAGGACAACTAACAAGGAGATGTTGATGGACAATGACCATCCTAAGGAACAGAGGGAGTGTACAACTGCAAGTAAGATAGTCCCATCCATCTGCCCCATGGGATCTAAGCCCCCTCTCAATTAGAGAAGGAGTGGGCATCATTATCCCAGAATCCTCAGGATTGGGGAATGAATGATGGACTAGAGTAGACTTACTGTTATTCTACTATAAACTTATTGTTATCCTAGTAGTGGAAGAACTTTAATCATTGATGTGGAGGCATTGACCACCGGAGGTTCTGAGGGGAGGGAGAGGGAAAAATAGGTGTGATATGGGGGCATTTTCGGGACATTGTTCTGAATGACATTGCAATGACAGATACAGGCCATTATATATCTTGTAATAACTTATAAAATTGTGCGAGAGAGAATATAAACTATAATGTAAACTATAATCCACATTTAGTGGCAATGCTTCAATATGTGTTTATCAATTGTAACAAATATACCACACTAATGAAGAATATTATTAATGTGGGAAAGTGTGGGAGGGGTAGAGAGTGGGGCATATGGGAATCCCTATATTTTTAATTTTTTAATTTTTAATTTTTTTATATCTTAAAAGATGCTTAGATTACATAAGTGTTACACAAAAATTATAGGGATTCCCATGTTCCCCACATCCCAAACCTCCCATAAACTCCTACATAAACATCTTTCATTAGTGTGGCACATCACCTGCAATGAATATACACATCCTGGGGCTTTGCCACTAAGCATGGATCATAGTTCACATTGTAGACCACACTCTGTCCCACACAATTCTGCATGTTATATGCTGATGTAAAATGGCCTATATCTGTTGTTGTAATGTCACTCAGGATAATTCCCAAGTCCCAAAAAGCCCCTGTATTACAGCTGCTTTTCCCTCTCCCTGCCCCGAAAGCGTCCAGTGGCCACTGGCTCCACCTCAATGTTGTAATTTCTTCCATTGCTTGAATCACAATATGTCTACAACAGAATACCAGTAAGTCCACTCTAGTCCATAGCTCTTCACCCAGTCCTGAGGAGTCTGGGATGGTGATGTCCACTCCAGCTCCAAGTGAGAGGGGGCTTATATCCCATCGGTAAGATGGATGGGATTATCCTTCCTGCAGCTGCAGACTCTCTCCATTCCACTGATAAGGCATCAATTTCTGGAGCTATCCCCTCTTATATAGGACCTGGGTGTGTCTCCAGAGCCCTCAGGAGCTCCTCTGTGTGGGGTGATATCCACTTTGGTGTTCTATGAGATCCTACTGAGGTGTGCATAAGTGTTACCTCTGGGATGACCTCCCGACTCTCTTTGAAGTCTTTTAGCCATATGAACTCATTTGTCTTTACCTTTTCCCCTTTTTACTCAAGGTCTTTTTCCAGTCGTATTGCCAGTTGGCACTTGGTATTAATCCTTCATTGCCAGGGAGGCTCATCCCCGGGAGTCATATCCCACGCTGGGGGGAAGGTAATGTATTCATATGCTGAGTTTGGCTTAGAGAGAGGCCACGTTTGAGCAACAAGGAGGCTCTCAGGTGGCAACCCTTAGGCACTCCATAACAGTAGGCTAAATTTCTATTACAAGAGCAAAGACTCATAAGGGTAGTCATCAATAACAAGAACCCATTAGTGGATCATCCTCCTTTGCCAGACACTGTCCCTGCACTCAGGGGACTGTTACTGCTCCCTTGGAGAATGTGGCAGAGCTCTCCAGGCTGGGAATTCCGTATTCTGTCATTTATTGAGTGATTCTAAACATTTTAACATTTATGTAATCTAAAGTTTCTTTAAAATAAATAAATAAAAAACAGAAACAAAAACACACAATGCCTTAGAGCACGAGTACCATTTAGACATTTGAACTGCAGTGATGGTTAAAAAAAAAAAAAAAGTCTGTAAATTGTCAACTAATTTTGTTAAAGAAAAAAAATTTACCTACATATTAAAACTGGAATTTGGAAGACCAATATGAATACTTATCATTTGCCAGTTTTTTAACATAATCCATAAGTATAGTATAAAGATTAATGTAAATCTTATTACCTACTTTATGACTAAATAAACTGAGGCTCAAAGGTTAAGGAACTTGATGAAGTTCATCAAATGATAATAATATCAAACATCTTTTCACTGCTAGGCACTTAAGTGTACTTTAATCCTCATGATATCTTTATGAGATAGATAGTACCTCCATTTTGTAGATGAAAGAAGTAAATCATTTAATAAGTGTCAGAGTCTGGATTGAAAATCAGGTCTCTCTGACTCAAGTTTGTGCTTTTCTTCTTAGTATAATATTAGCAAAATGATTATAATTTTAATTCAAAAGTGGAATATCATTTGACATTTTTGATATTAATATTCTTATTACACTAGGACCGTGCTTTTAGAGGAATGCAAATTTGACATAGTTTAGTAAAAGAAAAAAAAATGGTCTACACCTCTATATTGTAGGCCACATTTCAATAAACTATATGTTCAAATATAGTATGTGTAGTATGAAGGAATAAAAGTAATTTTTAATAAACCAAGTTTAAGATAATTGGCCGTTTTTTTGCACAAGCACATAAGACCTTACTAGACCCTGAAGAAACCTCAGGAATATGAAGAAACTCTTACTGTGGTGTTCTTGGTGTCAGAATCTGATCTATAAGACAGTGAGATCTGAGTGCCGAGGTCGCCATTTCTGAGAGATATGAAGCCTTTCAGTTTATTTTGAAAATTCTATTATATCACCATACTAAACTTTTGATGTAGTCATCTTAAAATTTATTTTCAAAAGTGTATTTATTTTTATGCAGAAAGGGTGCCTTAGGTTCTCCAAAGAGTGCTGATGGTGGAACGGGTGTAGTTCAGTGTTTGAGCGCAGTGCTTCACATATACGAGGTCCCAGGTTCAATCCCTCATACCTCCTAAAAAAACAAAACAAAACAAAACAAAAACCAAAGAATGTTGATGTAAACTGAAATTATATGTGAATCGTATGGTAGTAATTAGTGAGGGAGCAGTATATTGCTCCTTTCTTTTGTCAAAATGTTTAGTGTTTGACAACTTTTGCTAAGAGCAATGGGGAAATTGGCTGTCAAATATTACTACATTTATTATCTCCAGATATTTTTGAGATTTTTCTCTCCTCTGGTAGATGATAGGATTAGATTCACTGGAGAGATATCTTAGGGGAACATCTTTCCCTCCACTCATTCTCAATCTAGTTGAAGAGTTAAGGTTCTTGTCTCTACACAAGACAGAGTGTGACATATACCTCAAAGAGGAATAAGTACTGTGGAAATAAGATGAGGAAGAGTGGTTCTAGTTAAGAAGATGGAGGGTGTTGTGGAGATTCTTATGGCCTGGGCCACCAAGGCTGGGAAGCATTTGAGCAGGCAGTTGATGGATATTTGGGTTGTTTCTACTTTTTGGCTATTATGAATAATGTGGCTATGCATATCTGTGTACACTATATGTACCTAGGGTTTGTTCCTAGGTGTGGAAGTTAACTCCTGTTTAACTTTTTGGTGAACTGCCAAACTGTTTTCCAAAGTGGCACCATTTTACATTCCCACCAGCAATATGTGAGGATTCCAGTTTCTCCACATCCCTCAGAAAAACTTGTTATTGTCCACTTTTTAATTTAGCCGTTCTAGTGGATTAACTCTGTAACAGTTTGCAGGATGAATTCTGGAAGAATAAGAGACTAGAAGCAAAGAGACTTGTTATTAGAAGATTTTGCTGTAGTCTGGATCAACCACTTTTTTATTTTCCTTTAAATATAATAAACTTTATTTTTAAAGAGGTTTTAGAATACAGAAAAGTTACATTGAAAGTATAAGGGAGGGAAGTGGCTGTGGCTCAATTGGTTGGGCTCCCGTTTACCATATGGGAGGCCCCGGGTTCAATTCCCAGGGCCTCCTGGTGAAGGCAAGCCGGCTCATGCGGCGTGGTGAGCTGCTGGCCCGCACAGCGCGGTGACACGACAAGATGACGCAGCAAAGGGAGACAAGCAGACACAGAAAAATGCACAGCAAATGGACACGATGAGCATAAGCAGCAAGGGGGAGATAGACAAACAAACTTAAAAAAAAAAAAAAAAAAGAAAGTATAAGGGATTCCCATATACCCCACCCCTCCCTCTCCCCCATCTTCCACAATTAATAACATCTTACAATTGTGTGGTACATTTGTTACAAATATTGATGAATAAATATTGAAGCATTGCTACTAACAAAGATCTATAGTTTACATTGCGGTTTACACTTAATTCCAATGCCCTAAAAATGCCCTATGTTCCATCTTTTATTCCCTCCCCCTCCCCTCAAAATCTCTGGTAACTGTTGTCTTTATAACAGTGTTACAAGTTCTTCCATTACTATAATATTAATAAGTTTATTTTGTCAATGGTTGCATTCACTCCTTAGGTTTATTTATTCCTCAGCCTTGAGGATTTTGGGATGGTGATGCCCGCTGTGCCTCAGATTGAGAGGGGGCTTAGAGCTTATGGGGCAGATGGAAGGAACTGTTTTGCTTGCAGTTGTAGATATTCTTTGTTTTTTGGGATGAGGGTTGTCCATCATCTTGTTAGTTGTCCCGGGCAAGTCTGATGATCCAGAGAGTAGGTGTTGGCCACAACTCTTTTGAGATTCAGGGCTCAACTGGCATATGGACAGATTTAACTCTCTGAGACATATATTTAATGGGTATTGTGCTAAATATAAGCTCAAATAAAAGGGATAGAAGAGTCATGTGTAGGGAAATTATAAATGAGTCTAACTCTGTTACACTGAAGAAATAGATATATTTCAAGGTAAAGCTCACTGACAGGGTGCTGATTTCAAAGGATTGTGTGCCTTGCCTATATTGTCTGTCTGGCTTTTGAGGCTTTGTTCACAGTGGCAGTTAGTGAGATCTGCCTGAGACATATATAAGTGTAATCTCTGGAATGACCTCCTGACTCATTTTGAAATCTCTTAGCCATAAAAGACTCTTTTGTATTTGATGTTTCCCCCTTTTGGTCAAGGTCTTTTTCCAAATGCATCAATGGTAGGTGCTTGGTATTAATCTCTTGGTGCCAGGGAGGCTCATCCCCAGGAGTTATGTCCCATGCTGGGGGAAAGGTAGTGCATTTATTTGCTGAGTTTGGCTTAGAGAGAGTAACAAGGAGGTGTTTAGGAGGTAACTCTTAGGCAATAGTTATTATTAGGCTAAGTTTCAATTTTACAAGAATAAGGTTCATAGTTATAAGCATTAATATTGTAATATTAGGGTTCGACATACTGGTCTTTTTCTTTTATTAAGTACTGCCTGTGTACTTGAGAGATTCTTGCCCATCTATCTGAGAACATAGCAGGACTTCCCAGGATGGAAGTTGAATATTTTGTTGTTTGTTGTGTGGGTCTCCACCCACTGAGATAACATGATTTGAGATGTATGATTTGCAACTATTTTCTCCCATTCTGTGGGTTGTCTTTTCACTTTCTTGATAAGTTCTTTGATGCACCGAAGTTTTTTTTTCCTTTTTTCATTTAATGATGCAACACACAAATGCTGACTTTATATATTTACTTACAACTTTTTTGTTTACATTTACAACATAAAATTTGGTGAACTCAGAGGAACTGCTGTAATCACTACACGGAACATACTATATTAGTATTTCAGAAGTTTATTTCAACCCATTTCTTCTTTTATACTCTAAAACATCTTCATTATGTTTGTTGACGAGATAGCCCCACAGAAAGATGGTGGTGCTGAAGGTCAGTCCAACTTTCAGCCCATCAGGACTGCTATGCAACAGCTCTGGAACATAGAACTTTGACCGCACTGAAGGACTGCTAGGGAACTGGGACAGGGCCAGCAGTTTTAAGAGGGGACACAGCAATGCAGACAGCACCATCTTGCCAGGCTGGGCTCCGCCTCCCTCTGTACCCCGCAACAAAGTTTGTTGTTTTTTTTTTTAGGAGATACTGAGATTGAACCTGGGACCTTGTACATGGTAAACAGGTGCTCAAACCACTGAGCTACATCCACTTCCCGCTTTTAAATTTTGATGAAGTCCACTTTACTTATTTTTCTTTTGATTTTGGTGTCACATCTAAGAATCCAATGCCAAATCCAAGGTCCTGAAGTTTTTCCCATATGTCATCTTCTAAGAGTTTTATGGGTTTCACTCTTATATTTAGGTCATTGATCTATTTTGAATTAAGTTTTGTATATGGTATGAGCTAGTGACCTATTTTTACTTTTTTGATATGCACCTTTAAATTTATTTCATAACACTATTAGTGTTTGCAGCCCATAGTGTAAAGTATACTAGGCGGCTGTACCAAGAGGTATTGAGACTCTAAATTCAGACAGTGATAGTGGTAATGGAAAGGAAGGGCAAATTTGTTAGTACTAGAGTGAGCACTCCATGAAGATAGAGACTTTGTTGTTTTTTCTTAAATTATAAATATTTTTAATTAAATTTTCAAACATCAAAGCATAAATGTTAATATTTGATTGTTGGAAAATACATATAACATCTTTTTCCTTGTGTTACCACAGGTATTGGCATATAGAGACAATGCCACTTGAAACCAGTCTTTCAGGCACTTTGGTATTGTGTTTCATGAATATATAAGATTTCAGATTCCTTTTAGTCTGTTCACTGAGATATTAAGAATGAGGAAATGCCTTTTCATTTGCTTGGCTTTTTCCCCCCGATAGTTCCTGGGTGGCACATAAGCAGAACAACAGCAGCCCTCTGGAGCCCACAGGAAGAGCTGCCATTCAGTTCTGGAGAAACTTTTATTTATTCACGCTTACATCAGTGAATGAATAAATTAACTTTACTTGGGGACCGACTCAATTGTGTGAAGTGGAGGAAAAATGCCTACATTAAGGTAGTTAGGAAAGTAGGGAGTAATTAGTAGAAATCAGGGTGAGTTTCTTGAAAGAGGGAAAGTCACCATTAAAAAAATATTGTAGAAAGCTTGAGGTAAAGAACGAGTAGAGGACCTTTAAGAAAGCAGTTTCATCAGTAGGCATGGGAATTTTAAAATTTTATTTTAATTATTATTTTTCATATATATTTTTAGGAGTTATCAGATATTGAACCTGGATCTTTGTACATGGCAGGCACTCAATCACTGAGCTACACCTACTCTCCAGGAATTCACTTTAAAGGGTTAAAGAAGCTCCCAGGAAATTTAGGGCAGAATGTATCTACCACTTTTTTTTTTTTTTTTTTAAACAAATCAGTTTTATTGATACATATCAACAAAGCATACAATTCATCCAAAGTGTACAATTAGTGGTGTATATATATCACTCTTGCAAAGCATTTATCTATTTACTTTTCTTTTTGAAAGGAAGGAAGAAAGGATAACTCCAGGGGAGTTAAGGCTGAGGTAGTCCCTCTCCTCCTTTAAATGTAAGGGTAGGAAAGAAAAGGAATAGAAAGGAAGAAAGAGAATATTTAAGGTTCTTCTCATTTTTGAATTTTGTGATTCTCTGATAGTCTCCTGTAACTTTATTGTGCCCCCTACTTTCACATGAAAGCTCAAATAACCCTTAGCTTAACACTAAGGGCCTTCCACAATTTGACACTAACTCTTCTTTGAGTTAATATTTTATTACTCATTTGGCACATATATGCTGTCCTACATATTTCCTCTTACGTGTATATCTCTTATTAGTTCAAATCCTGTATAACTATGTAAATATGTGCTTATTTTAGTTCCTTCTTCCTTTTCCTTCATATTTACTTAGTTTTTAGTGCAGAAGACTGTGTCTGTTGACTTTGGGGGCTACAAAGATGTATATGATAAGGTCCTTGCCATAAAGGGATTTATGTTCAAGTAGAGAAGATGAAAGAAGGAAAACTAGCATTTATTGAGCACTTCTTATGAATCAGGGATTATGGGAAACTTGCACACAGTTTTTATTAAACAAATACATACACCAAGGGCCATAGAACATGAATATGTAAATACATGAATATGTAAAAAGCTGTGTCAAGTACTGTAGGATATCATTCATTCAATAAATATTTACTGAAGGTGTATTTTATGCCAGGCACAGTGATAAGTGCCAGGAATACAGTTTCAGTTCTCATTGAGCTTACAATTTTGTGGGCAGTACAGAAAATAAATGGACAATTACAGTATAGTATGTTAAGTTCCACAATGATTAGAAATCCACTTTTAAGTACCTGCCTTCATGGAACTCTCAGTTTATTGGGGAGAGATAGACAAATGATTATCCTGTATATGATGTGCCATGATGGGAGGAGATACCGAGGGTGCCAGGAAGCTAAGAGAAGGGGTACCTAACTCATCTTGGAGAGCTGGAAGGAAATGATATTTACGCTGAGATCAGAAGGAAGAATAGGAGTTAGCTAGGCAGAGGTGATGGGGGAAGTGCATTTGAGGCAGAGGGAGCAACAGGAGAAAATGTCTAGGTATAGAGAAAATCATAGCTCATTTGAAATTTACTGTGGCTAGATCATGGGATTGGGGTATGTTTGAGTGGGGTTAGTGGAGAGAGTAAGAATGAGAACAGAGGGAAGCGGCTGTGGCTCAATCAGTAGGGCTCCCGTTTACCATATGGGAGGCCCCGGGTTCGGTTCCCGGGGGCGCCTCCTGGTGAAGGCAAGCCCGCCCGCACGTGGTTAGCTGACCCAGCGAGCACAAGCAGCAAGGGGGGAATAAATAATAAAATCTTAAAAAAAAAAAAAAAAAAAGAATGAGAACAGAAGTAGGCTGGGCCCTGATCACACAGGACCTTATAAGACATTTTATCACACCAAGTCTTATTTAAATTAATAAGCTAAGATAGAGTAAGCTTGGACTTTTGGATTAGGTTCCTACTCTGGGTTTAGTTTATGACCTGGGTTAAGTCATTCACATCTCTGTTTCAATGTGTTTCTCTTTGGCATGAGAAATTGGATGAACTAATGTTTTGCAAAAACAAAATAAAAACACCTGCTAATTATTAGTAATTATCCTCTGTGACTGTAAAACCAGATTTCCCAAGATGGATCTTCAGGGATACCTTGAAGTAAAATGTATCCCAATGGAGGCCTCCTGTGCCAGGCTGTGATAAATGGTGCATGTTTGTAGGTTCAAAGATTATTAATGTACTGAGCAGAAGGAGCAGAGTCAGAACAGACTGAGGGAAACTGAGTGATTTTTTAAAATTTTTAAAATTATTTTTTGGTTTAACCATTCTCCAAGAGGTTAGGACCGTGGAGATCCCAGGAAGGTTGTGGTATAGAATTCAGATTCCTAAATCTGGATTTGTTAACTTGTAGTGTTTATTTTAGATTTATATATAATGAGTTATTATGTTTTCTCTTTTTATGTAGAAAGAAATTCAAGCCATGAGTCAGTGCCATCATCCTAATATTGTGTCCTATTACACGTCTTTTGTGGTAAAAGATGAGCTATGGCTAGTCATGAAGCTGCTAAGTGGAGGTGAGTAGACTACAATGAAATGTTAATTTCTGTGGGTTGAGAAGCTAATAAAAGTTTTCTTCTTTTCATTCTGTTTTGGTTTTCATGGACATTTGTATTTGAAAAAGTACTGAGAATATACAGTATTTCAGTACTAAACAATACTGTTGTTTAGTATCTGCTAAAGATGTTAGTGTATGAGCTGGAACAGATTCCACACATTGCATTGAGTTGTTATGCTTCTTAAATATGTCTTAATCTAGGATGGTTCCCTCCCCTTTCCTCCTTTCCATGGCATAAAGTTGTTGAAGGGTGTGGTCCAGTTATTTTGTAGAATATCCTACATTCTGGATTTATCTGATTATTTCCTCCTGGTGATGTTTTATTTGATTCTATATTCCTCTGTTTCTTGCAGATTGAAAATTAGATTAAAGCCTTGCTTAGATGAAAGTTTATTTTTGGATATACATCATATCATGAAACATGTGATGTATGATATCTTATTTAATAGTGATGTTAACTTTGCTGAAGATTATAATAGTTGGTCCTCTCCATGGAAAAGTTAACTTTTTTCTCTTTGCAGTTAATAAGTATCTGGGATACAATACTTTAGCATGTCAATATCCAGTTCCCTGTCAGTCTTTCATCAAATGATTTTAGCATCTATTAACAATGCTTGTTTGAAACAATTATTTCATTAGGGATTGCAAGATGATATTTCTTATTGAATCTTCTATTATATTCATAACCTGACATTCTTCTGTGAAGGGGAACTTTGCCTTATCAGCTGGGGCTCTTTGATTAATTTGTACTGCAGTTCTTACTGAAAAGACAGGATAAATACTTGATTCTTTTTTTTTAGGTACCAGTTAGTTAGTATTATAGAGTTTGTCTAAAAGTCACCTTCAGTGGTAGCAAATGAGAGATTTTTTTCTTTTTTCCCAGTTGGGTAGGGCTTTCCTTTTTTTAAGTATCATTTTAGACTCATGGATATTTATTCATTCTATGAGTTTCAGTTAATTATACTTTTTGATGCTTATGTTGTCCAGAATTTTGTCAGTGGAAGTTCCTTTAAGCATACTCTTGTGTCCTTTTGACCTGAACCCATCAATCTTTGATACTTCCTTGCATTTTAGTTCAAGATTTTCTAGACTCACTTTTATATTTGTTTTCCCAGACCCAGAATCAGCCACTTCTGTAGGAGCTCTGGTATATTTTTTGGGGGAATGGTATTTTAAAAGTAAAAGCTGGGTGCTTAAGATGCTCATGGCTACTGCAGTGTCAGTGCTTCTAGTTTTTGTTAATTGATAGAGCTTGGAAATACAGCATATTGAAAAGAAATCATGATTTAACATTAGTGTTTCCAATTAAAATTTAACATTACAGATTTTAAAAAATATTCTTTAGTATTATACTTGAATCTCTTTTATACAGAAAATCTGGGTCCCCAGTATTAACATAATTACTTATGTGTATATCCTGCAGTATACATACAATTATTTCTATTTTATTCCCTGTAATAAAGTATAAGTATTGCTGATTACAGACAGTGGACCCTTGGCACGTATAGATTGAACATTTTGTTACAGTTATCTGAAGGCCTGTGCCATGAGTAAATTGGTCATTTTGCCAAGGCATAGATTTGAGTTACATGGCAAGGTTGGTAGGACTAGTGAGCGATTGAGCTGCCTGGACTTTCCATCTCTGTGCTGCTTGGTTTTTGTTTACATATGTATTTTGTGAGGGAACATGATTTTCCCTTTAGAAAGCAGGGTTCTAGGAAAGAGAATCCATGTTTGTTTAATTTGCTATTTGAGTACTGCCTCTTATTGAACACTTTACTTCCAAAGGGAGATTGTAAAGGAAAGAGTATAGGCTTTAGAATTAATTTCCAGCTTTCATACTTAGCAGTTGTATGTCACTGGGCAAACTTCAACTCTTTGAACTTGTTTACTTGTCTGTTAAATGGGGATACTTTTCTGCATTTCAGGGTATTTGTGAGGAGTAAATGAGATGATGTATATAAAGCATTCACAACCATGCTGACATGTAGTAGGTGCACAAGAAATTTTTGTCATTAATAATAATAATGATCCCTTGCTATGTGATGCTTTTCAGTGTAGCCAGAATCACCTTTTTGTTTCAATCCCATTAGTGACACACTGGAGAAACTGGATTGCTTTGTTAAAGGCCCTGTTCATATGATGGTTGGAAGCCTTGCTAACACCAGCCACCTTTCAAGATGGTGGCCAAGCATGGTTCTTTGAGTATGGACAGATATGGGAATATTAGGTAATACTGTATCTTTCATTATTGATCACCTATAACATAATTTTCTTTATTTGTAATTTTGTAGTTTTTAATGTTTATAAAACGTGCTCTGATGAATAGGAATAAATTCTTCCTCTGCTTAATTCTCTCATCCATTCCATGCCTACTCCTAAGCAGAATAACATATATATATACACACACATATACATATACATATACATATACATATACATATACATATACATATACATATATTTTTTTAATTTTTTTGAGGTATGGGGGGCTGGGGATTGAACTCGGGACCTCATACATGGGAAGCCGGTACTCAACCACTGAGCCACCTTGGCTCAGTTGGTTTTTTTGTTTGTTTGCTTATTTTTTTGTTTTGTTTTTAGGAGACCCCAGAAACCGAACATGGGCCCTCCCACGTGGGAAGCAGGTGCTTAACTGCTTGAACCACATCCGCTTCATCCATCCATCCATCCATCCATCCATCCATCCATCCATCCATCCATCCATCCATCCATCCATCTATCCAGCTATCCATTTTTTTCATTTACCAGCAGTTTTATTAGCCTGATGAAAATAAGTGAAATCTGGCCAAAAATAATCACCATGTATTTACAAAACAATTAGTATTCTAATTGCTTTTCAGAGACAAC
Organism: Tolypeutes matacus; assembly: GCA_026826555.1. NCBI lineage: Eukaryota > Metazoa > Chordata > Mammalia > Cingulata > Chlamyphoridae > Tolypeutes > Tolypeutes matacus. The sequence goes on from JAKSZT010053846.1 coordinate 5,735,835, forward strand.
CAATATTTATTAAGCACCTCCTGTTTTCCAGGACCAAAAACATATTACCTTAATGAATCTCAAACCCATCCTACAAGATAGATAATAGTATCTTTTATTTTACAGGTGAGAAAACTAAGACTCAGACTATTAGGAATTTGCCCATACACAATAGGAAAACCATAGGCTGTCCTATTTAATTATACTGACTGCCAGTTTTAAGAAAACATATCACCTAATTTTCACATTTGTGTTACTATCGCTCTTTGTTTTTGCATTCATTTTTCTTAAATTCTTGTGGACTTAAGCAATATTATATATATCATCACTTCTCTTTCCTGCTTGTCGCCCTAAGGTCTTCATCACATATCTATAATTATTTGCTTATAAATTTCATTAAAATTTGCAGTAGTGGAAATTTATAGTATTAGGTATTATACCTGTATCATTCTGTTATTTAAAAATGACAAGTATACACTTTTAAAAAGCTATACCTATTAAGAAAAAGATACAAACTATGATTTCTAAAATATATTTATATATTTTAACCTAATTTTCATCTTTTTGGTTTATAAATATAACCTTATAATTACAGGATGTAAAAACCTTGAATGACTATATGTATTAAGATGGAAAATCATATATAAGGTACTGAAATACATATACTTTAAAATACCTCTCCTAAGAACTGGCCTAATGTGTGGTTCCTTATTTTAGTTCAACTGAATAAAACTATAAAAGCAGTGTTTTCCTTTATAGTACAGGTGAATAAATAGCCAAAAGGTCAAATAATACAGAATTCAATAAATATTGAGGATACTTAATGATAACAAAAAATACTTACTGATAACAAATTCTAGCCAATGTCTTAATAATATGTAAATATAATCTTATAGAAAACCTGTCCTGTTAAAGGTATCCTCATAGAGAGGTAAAGAGCTATAAAGAAACAGACTACATCAGAAATATAGTAAATGCCCTCCATTACAGATTAGTGACTGAGGCTCAAGCTTGATAAATAACTTAAATCATATGCCAGGGGTAGAACCAAGTCTGATTCCTAACCCTAATACTGTATCACAGGGTTCTTATTTTTTGATGTAATATTATTTATTTATTATATTTTAACTTTAATTTGGAAAATTATCAAGGATTAAAACATTTTTCCCCACACCTCAACAATTCTCTAGTTTTTCTCAAAAATGAGCACTGCAAGAACAGAATGTGCTCTATAACAGAGCACTTCCATTTCTTCATTAAAATGAGAAATTTATATAGGAAAAATTTCACTTTATATATAATTTTGGTTTGGCTGAAAAAAGCTTGGTTGTAGCTTTAAAACTTGTTCATATCATAGTAACTTCATATGTTGTGAAATGGTTTTCTATAATCTTGACATTTTCTTCAGATAGCCAGTTTTCCTGTTTTAGCTGCCTTACAAGAGCTTCCAAAGACTTCAGTTGTCCTAGAGTTTGTTGCTCAAGAAGTGTTATCTTTGAATATAGATTAGAAACTTTCTCCCATACATGTTCTTTATTTATGTCTTGTCTGCAGTAAGAATGTTCAATTTGTAAAACTTCTGTTTCATAGTTTATATCCTTATTTAAGGAGTCTTCAGTGTCTATGCCTTCCATTTCCACAGTTTCTTGTTGGGCAGGAATAAGAGAATTAATTGTCGGTCTAGAATTTTCAGTGGGTACAAAAATGGCAATAACAGAATCCTTGTGTTTATTTCTTCAACTGTTTGAGTAATTGTGCTAAGACTGGATTTTCCTGTGCTGACTTAATTTCCATGGAATTATTAGTAAAATTTGGATTAGCAAAATGGTTGGTAGCTATTTAAGTGCTTGAGTTTTCAAAGACTGCTGAATACCTTCTGAATCTGACATTGTCAAAGTAATAGTAGAATTTAGATTGTCAAAAGATGTGCGAAATACACCTACCTCTATATCTTAGTTAACTGATGTTTCCAAAGTTGATTCTGGTTTTTCAGTATCTTTTTTAACCAGGTTAAGAGTTAATACATTATTTTGTATATTTTCTATTTTTGGAGCTGGTGTCTGTGCCAAGGCATTTGAATCAAGTAATTCTGCACATTCAGGGAGCATATCCTTGTTAACTGTATTTTTCTTTGGCTCATTTGGTACAAATGATTCCTCCTTCTTATGCTACATTTTTTTCTTCTGAGACTTTGTTTTGGAAGTCTTTTCCCTAGAAAATAATATTTCCAAATTCTAAAAAAGATGCCCTTTCTAGGCTTATTCTCGTATTAATTAGAGCTGGTAATTTAACTATAACTTTGAGCAGTACACTGGCCAAGTAGGATTATTCAGTTAAAAAATATGCTCTGAAAATATGCTCTATAGAAACAACACAAATATACCTTAAGGTCCTTTTTTAAAAAAACATTAAGCATATTCAATATGTAAGGTGAATATTTCAGATCATTCAAAAGACCACTAAAAATGTCTGCTCGTTAATTTATAGTAACAACTTTGTAACTTATGTGTTATCTTTTGCTTACTTGTTTTAAGCTATGCTTCATGACATTTAATCACAATTTTTTTTCGAAAGAATATTACTCTTTTGCTAAAAGCACAGATTTTTCTTTTTTTCTCAAATATTTGTTTTTCCAACAATTGTCTTTCCCTCTCATCCCCTCCATCTGATCACCTGCTGGGCAATCTGCTACCATTAACCCCTTCTCCTATCTGCAATATCTGATTGTCTTCTGGCAAAGAAAATATTGTTGGAATTGCAGTTTGTTTCAAATATCGAATACCCCATCTGATGTCAAGAGAGTCAAGAGTAGAATGGTTGTTACATAGAAACTGGTATTTACTTGGACTCCATGAATCACGTTTCATATTCTTTAACCATTTTTCAAGTCTTTCTTTGTCATGCAGAGGAAACAGGTAAAAAACTCAGCTTCCAGTCTTTGTTGTTCTAACCCTGATGGTTCTTACAGCAAACTGCCACACGTAGCGAGGCATCGCTCAGGTTATGCCTGGAGGGAGAGAGACCCGGCAAGGGGCACAGACAGACCCTGTTCACTGAGAATGGGGCCGCCCCTATTTATATATATAGATGTGTGTGTATATATATATATATATATATATATATTTAAATTTTATTTCTCCCCCCCTCATTGTTTGTGCTCACTATCTGCTCTCTGTGTCTATTTGTTGTATTCTCTCTGTGTCTGTTCTTCTTTTTTTTTTCAGGAGGCACCAGGAACCAAACCCGGGACCTCCCATGTGGTAGGGAGGCACCCAATCACTTGAGCCACCTCTGCTGCCTGCTTGTTGTGTCTCATCATTGTGTTTTCTTGTTGTGTCTCCTTGTTGCACCATCTTGTGTCATCTTGTTGCGTCAGCCTGACACGCCAGCTCACTGTCTTGCTTGTATTCTTTAGGAGGCACTGGGAACCGAACCTGGGACCTCCCGTGTGGTAGGCGGGTGCCCAACTGCTTGACCCACATCTGCTTTCCACCCTATATATATATATATATATTTTAGAAACCCTGTTCATCTCTGAGTGTATGTCCTGGCACAGAAGGGGCAGAACATGTAGCTCATTGTGATTTTTTTAAATGTAGGTCTCTCTCCCTCCTAGTCTGAAGTTTCCTGGGACAGTGCCCAATTTTTGCAGCCTATCACTCAGCAAATTTCCTGGAAGATAATTTTCAAGCATAATTATCTGTTCCAGGCATAACTTGTGTAAAAATGATAAATTATTTACATTTTTATGAGTCACTATAATCATTACATCTAAACATTAAAAAAAAAATATTAACAATTTTTCTTCATTTTCTTTGGAAAATGAAATCTTGCTTTATAAATTGAATAAACATTCAAACTGAACAGCTACATTAAACAGTGTTTAGTAAACAAAAGCTAAAGCTAAGCACAACTTTTAAGTTTTTTTAATAGAGTAGTAAACTATGTCAGGATTTAATAGCTCAATTAAAATGCCATTCATCAAATACTTATGCATGGTGAACCAAACTGTTGGTTTCTTCTTTTCATGGGCCTTATATTTTATAGGGATAAATTACAATTAAATATTAATTAATAACATATATAGTAATTCTATGTATTATAAGTGTGTAGAGTACTGTGAAGAAATAGCAGATGCTATTGAGCAAGTACAGTAAAACTTAACCTTGTTGAAGGAGAATGGGTAGAGTGGGGGAAGTGATGTTCATCTGAAACTGAGTAGCCAGGTTTAATTGGGGTTAGAGATAGTATCTGGGGAAGGATAGAAGTGATCCAGATTGAGGGAACACCACAGAAAAGGATTTGAAGGCTGGATGGAAGAGGCTTCAGAACTGACAAGGCATCAGAAGTAGGGCAGAGAGAGTGAAAGGGGATTGGATGAGACTTACTGATAAGCAAGGGCTTGCTTTGAATAATTATAAATAACCAGAGTTAAAAGAAATATAAATAGGGTAACTCTTTCAGCCAAAATATTTAAAACCAAAGTGTATTTTTGATTTAGTAACATAGTACTGATGTAGAATTTAATAAGCTTATTAAGTTGCAAATTGAATAGCTATTGTCACTTAAACCCATCAACCAGGTGGGTATTAGTTTTACAATAATTTTGTAATGCTCCTTATAATTTTAATATTCTTATTTTTTTTGGTAATTAAAACCCTGATATTGAATGTTGGGATTTTTTTTTTTTAAGATTTATTTATTTATTTTTCCCCTCTCCCCCCTCGTTGTTTTGCGCTCGCTGTCTGCTCTCTGTGTGTTCTTCGTGTCTGCTTGTCTTTAGGCGGCACCGGGAACTGATCCTGGGACCTTCTATAGTGGAGAGAGGCTGCTCAATCTCTTGTGCCACCTCAGCTCCCTGTTCTCATGCGTCTCTTATTGTCTCTCTCCTGTGTCTCTCTTTGTTGTGTCATCTTGCTGTGCCAGCTCTCTGCGCAGGCCAGCACTCCTGTGCTGGCCAGCACTCCTCATGGGCCAGCTCGCGGCGCTGGCCAGCTTGCTTTTCACCAGGAGGCCCCAGGAATCGAACCCTGGACCTCCTATATGGTAGACGGGAGCCCAATTGCTTGAGCCACATCCGCTTCCTGGGATTTATTAATACATAAAGTTGGCCTTTAAAAATTGGAAATATTTTTTATCTAAATAGCTGTTACAACAATTTATTAGCACAAATCTGCAAAATAAGAGTTTTACAAATCAAAGTGATTAAGGAAGCTTCTGAGAGGAAAAGAGAAAGAAGTACCTGTAAGACCTAAAGGGATGAAGTGTAGAAATGCAGAAGTCTAATTTAAATTCACTCTTAGGGAATTATTTTGTTGTTGAGGAATTACCTCAACTTTATTATCTTCTAAGAGTTAAAAAGTGTGGGGAATTCCTTGGTGTAAGTAGGACCACGTAAAATAGCTGATATTAATAGTGACTGGCTTTGGATATTCAGGAAACAGTGGAGGGGTATGTTTGTTGGTCTGAAATGGAATACTGAGACCAAGCAAATTGCGTCCCTTTTGAAACCTTCTGTGGCTCAGGATGATACAAACAACAACCTCAGTGGCTAAAGATTAATTAAAACTTCTTAGCAGAAATACCAGTAACTAAATTAAAGGAGTGTCTTCATAAAAGTAAACTGAGGATATTAACATGTTGTTGAGTTACTAATTTCATGAGCTGTAATTGTCAGATTTAACCCAAGTGTCTTAAGCCAGCAGGTGCTTTACCACTTTTTCAATGTTATTTTGATATTGTAATATTTTCTTGAACAGTTAAAGTTTTGAATTGCTTTTTAAATGTGACAGGCTATGATGACATGTTGCTAAAAGGCAGAGAGGAGATAGTTTTTTAGAATAGATGTTCTGCACTCTTAACTTCTGTTTTGTTAGAAAGTTTGTACCAAATCTCTTGTTTTCCATTTTGATTTACTTGCTTTTTTCTTTTTTTTTAAAATTTACTTGCTTTTACTCTGAGGAATGTTTGGATTTCAGTGGCAGCATTTCCACAGACAGCCTTCATCAAAGTAGTCTAGGTTGTTGAAATGCTTTTTAAAGGAGAGTGGATGTAGCTCAGTAGTTGAGCGCCTGCTTCCCATGTACGAGGTCCTTGGTTCAGTCCCCGGTACCTCCTAAAAAAATGTTTTTTAAAATGCAGCTTCTTGGGCTATATCTCAGATCTCCTGGATGACAGTCTATAGTCTGGAAACATGCATTTTTAACTAGCTTGCCAAATAATTCCTTCACATGTTAAAAGTTTGAGAGCAGTTATCCCTGTAAAATATTTCTTTCAGATTGTGTTGTTTCTGTTTGCTTAGCATATTTTACCTTCACCTTTCCCTTAGCTGATGTGAAAAATTCTAGAGGGAGATTGCAAGCACCATGGTCAAGTTAGATGCTGCAAGATGCCAAGGAAATCACATAGCAAAGAAGGAGGACCTTTCAAGACCTAAAATTATTTGTCCGTTAAGCCTGAAAGTTTTAGTGGCATGATGATCCTTCACCTGTAAAAATTAAATTGTTGGGAAGAGACTGAAACTGAATAGAAATTCTTATGCCAGGGGAAGCAGAGGCTTCTCATATAAGCTTTGATTAAAATGTGTTCTTGACATAGCCTGAGAATCTGCATTGCTTTAGTAGTCCCGTTGATACTTGGGTGGAATCAATGAAAATCTAAGATTTTGAAAAGGAACTCATGGCATCAGTTCCTTACTCAAGCTCTTTAAAAATACAGACATAACTTTTTACATGCCTTAAGATCTTTGTTGCTCCATTTCTTTGATCAGCTGAATTGGAGGTTCCCTTAAAGCCAGCAGTTATGTCATATATATCCCATGGCACCAGTCACAGTTCTTGCATATAATAAGGCTTAATTAATTATTGAATGAATAAATTGAGTTACTTTTTAATTCCCAGTAGAAATTTTCGTCTTTGCATTCCTTATTTTAGTTATTCTCTAAATTACAAATATGTAACTTGATCTGTCTTACTAAGTAAGCATCACTAAAGTGACCTGGATTTTTTCAGAAGAATGAAACATGTGTCCCATTAGTTTAATCACTTTGCTTTGGGGATTAATGTGTGATTGATTAACTGAACAAACAAAACTTCTTCCTTAGGTATATCTGTCCCCCACCTTTGTGGATCACAGCAATGGGAAGGGGAAAAGAACCAGGTGTAATAATGTGTTAGGAAAAGCTGTCTGGAATGTGGATCCCTCTGGTTCATTGTCTCCAGACAGTAAAATGCCAGTATCCTGCTGGAGGTGGGAAGCGGTTGTTGGCTTCACTACCAGAACGGGGGGAGGATCTGGGAAATTTATTTTCTCTTACATGAACTTTTAACTACTTTTCCTGTTTTCAGCACTTTCCTTCAGTCTTCCCTTACTTCCCTTTGTCTGGTACTTGGTGCTTGTAATTGTGAGGCTCTCTGAAGCTCTAGGTGGGGATCCACTTTTTTTTCCAATTGGCATACCCTCTCTTTGGCACTGAAATTTCAGATTTCTCCACTTTGCTTATCAGTTACTGTTTCTTTTCCTGCTTTCCTTCTTCAAAGAAATTGTTGACATCTCTCTTCTGACACCTTCCCTCCTGTTTTCTTTTTCTTTTTGGGTTTATGCCCTTTTAATCAAGTTTATCAAGTTAGTGGATTTCAAGTGGGAGCTAATACGTGTTGAATTTTCTATGTTTTTGTGGAATCTACTAAGACTACTTCTTTCCATGTATTTGGAATTACATCTTTTCTTTTAAATTTGTAAGTAGAAGTACCCACCAGAGCAAGTTTTCAACAGAAGAATGTAAGTGGCTATTTTGATTTTAGTCTTGATTAGTGAGGTCTTGTGCCAAGAAATGGCATTGAATCTTGTCAGTGCAACCTATGTTATGTTCCACACTTCTTATCACAATTTTGGTTCTGTATCTTTATGGGCCGTTGTATTGCCAGAAATCTAATGAATCTCTAGCAGACTCCTTTTTATTATAGTCATCAGTTTTGGTAGAGTGTGCGCTATGATTTTAATTACTAACAGGTGTCTTCCCCCTCCCCCACTCCTTGCCCACACATCTTTAGTAGGAGCATTATTTCTTATCCTAGAGAGAATGGGATTGATACAGCAACTGAGAAAATATTTACTAATACATCTGTGGTGTTATTTAAAGAGAACTGACACTTTATTCTTTTACATATTTTTCTTTGCCTTACCTGTTTTATTTCTATAATTTATTAACTTAAAAAAATAGTGTATTAGTCAGCCAAAGGGGTGCTAATGTGAAATACCAAAAATGGGTTGGTCTTCATAAAGGGTATTTATTTGGGGTAGAAGTCCACATATACCAGGCCATAAAGCGTTAAATTTCTTCTCTCACCACAGTCCATTGCCACGTGTTAGAGCAAGACAGCTGCCGGCTTTGCCAGGGTTCAGGCTTCTGGGGTTCCTCTCTTCCCGGGGCTGGCTGCGTTTCTCTCCGGGCTTAGCGCCTGTTTCCTCCACAAGGTCAGCTGTAGACAATCGGGGGAAGGGCTTGCTTCTCTTCTCCTGGGGCTTTCTTTCCAACATCAAAACTGCTTCTCGGGAAGCGGATGTGGCTCAATCAGTAGGGCTCCCGTTTACCATATGGGAGGCCCCGGGTTCTGTTCCTGGGGCCTCCTGGTGAAGGCAAGCCCGCCCACACGGCGCGGTGAGCTGACGCAGCAGGACGACCCAGCAAGGGGAGACAAAAAGACACAGAAAAACGCACAGCAAATGGACACAGCGAGCACAAGCAGCAAGGGGGGGATAAATGAATAAATAAATAAAAAAAAAACACAAAAAACAAAAAACTGCTTCTCAAAAGACTGCTTCAACTCTCCTTTGCCTTGCCTTTTATATTTGATTCCTCCACCCACCAAGGGGTGGGGCTCAACACCCTACTGATGTGGCCCAGTCAACACCCTAATCATAATTTAATCATGTCCAGATTAACAAATCAGTTTACAAGCACGATCCAATTATATTTTTGGAATTCGTAATTACATCAAATTCCCCAACATTAAAAATAGTTTTAGTCCTTAAGTTAGTTTATATACAAATATAATCTTTCTTTTCTAAGTATTTCTTCCCTAATTTGATCTGAATTTAAATTGTACTTTTATAGCTTGATTCCTGTAACATTGCATAGTCTAATCTGGTATTGGAAGCTTATATTGGTTTGTGGTATCTTACACTGGAGTGTTGTTCATGGGTATGATTTCCTTAGGGATTCTTCAGAGATGGTTAAAAATATTCTATCACCTCTTGCAGATTTCCACTAGAATTCTCAAGATGCTGCTGTTATAAAACTGTTTGGGTATTAGTAGGTTGCTCTCTTTTAGATTGGAATTTAAAATAAATTGTTAATTTTAAGCTTCTAAACTTCCTATTTATTTTTTGCTTTCTTTCCTTTACAAGTTTATGAAAAGGTTTACATGTGTCTTGACTCTAAATTGACTCTGAATTATATTGAATGAGTAAAAAGTTTATAGAAAACTATGTTTTCTGTCTTTAGGTTCAGTTCTGGATATCATTAAACATATTGTGGCAAAGGGGGAGCACAAAAGTGGAGTCCTAGATGAATCTACAATTGCCACAATACTCAGAGAAGTGCTAGAAGGATTGGAATACCTTCATAAAAATGGACAGATTCACAGGTATGTGAAAGGCAACACTCTTCTCTTTTAGATAAGTGCATCGGTAATTGTGCTGTATATTTTATGAAAAAATGGAGGGAAATCCATAATTTTCTACTGGGAGGCAATCATGGTTAACATTTTGGAATATTCCTTTCCAGTTTCATTTATGTGCTTTAAAAAAAGTATTAAAAGTAATACTGGGGAAGTGGCTGTGGCTTAATTGGTTGGGCTCCCGTTTACCATATGGGAGGCCCCGGGTTCGATTCCCAGGGCCTCCTGGTGAAGGCAAGCCAGCCTGTGCGGTGTGGTGAGCTGACACAGCAAGATGATGCAACAAAGGGAGACAAGCAGACACAGAAAAATGTGCAGCAAATGAGCACAGAGCACAAGCAGCAAGAGGGGGATAAATAAATAAATTAAAAAACCCCCAGAAAAATCTTAAAACAAACAAACAAACAAAAAACTACTGCAGGGAAGCAGCTGTGGCTCAAGCAATTGAGCTCCTGTTTACCAAATGGAGGACATGGGTTTTATCCCTGGGACCTTCTGGTAAGAAAAGAAAAAAGGCGTCCCAGACCTGCGTGGTGTGGCTAGGCTAGATGACACACCAAAAAGATGATGACACAATGAGATAAAAAAAAAAAAAAAAAAGTAATACTGCATATGGGAGGAGGATTGTGGGAAGATGATATAGTAGGGAGGTCCAGGGTTCAGTCCTTACACCAGAACAGCTATTAATCAGGTAGGAACTGCCTGAAACAACTATTTTGAAACTCCAGAGACCAGTATCTGTACAGTATCCAGGGAAGACCGGGAGGAAGAGACTTGTTAAATTTCAGGAAAGAACAGTAAATTGCTCTCTCCACGGTGGTGACCAGTGCCCATCTCCTACTCTTGCGGCAGACTGCCATGGGGGTCCAGCCCCTAGCTAGCTTGCTGGTGGCAGAAAGGGATGTAAAAATCCTTTTTTCCAAGAAAAGACGTGGGCATGGCAGATCACTGATCATGGCTTTTTTTTTTTTTTAAATCAATTTTATTGATACATATTAATAAAGCATACCATTCATCCAAGGTGTACAATCAGTGGTATTTGCTCTGATGACGTAGTTCTGGGATCATGGCTTTTGATTAGCAACTTCAGATCTCTGGGAGCCCAGGTCTAAGGTTGGCCAAAGTTCCAACATGCCCTGGACAAAGGTGGCAGCATAGGAGACTTAAAGATGCTAAGCTTCTTCAGAGTTGCTGGGAACAGTTAGTCGAAGGGCTCCATTTGTTGGTCAAGAAAATTTTGGGGAGCCATGGAAGAAGTTTCTGGTGCTCTTATCCCTTCCCCAGGGCAGTTTGGAGCTGGTCTTCACGCCCTTCGTGGGTCCCTATCCCTGTTTTGGCTAGGAAAGACTGACTTGGGAGACTCCCCTCCATGTTCCTCCCCCCACTCCCCGAATTTGCCCTCCAGGGGAAAGCACCCTGAGACAACAAAAGGAGTGTAAGAAACTATAGAGATGGACAGTCAGGGGCAAAGACTTGCCTGCTTTCAATACCTGGGAGATGGAAATCTGTCTCCTGGGTAATAGAGGGGGCATTCAAACTACTGTAAACAGGATAACTTCAAAACAACAAGCACAAGCCCAGGACAAGACACAGGCCCAGAAAAGACAGGGAGGATCCTGCACACTGCATTTGCCTTGGGCAGACCTTTCTGATAAGAGGGCTGACACTCAAGAAAATCTCTGTCATATCACCAGCTAGTTACAAAATCAAGAAACAGACATCTTAGGGAATAAATCCCAGAGTTAACATTTTAAAATCTTAAAATGCACAGTGTGCAACAAAAGAATACAAGATAAAGAAACAGGAGATGATGGTCCATCCAAAGAAAGAATAAAAATCCCGAAAACTCAAAAAAGAAGACCAGAAATGTGGACATACCAAGCAAGCCTTTAAAATAACGATCTTGGGAAGCAGATGTGGCTCAAGCGATTAGGCTCTCACCTACTATATAGGAGGTCTAGGGTTTGAGTCCCAGGGCCTCCTGGTGAAGGCAAGGTGGCTCACTCGGAGTGTTGGCCCACAGAGGAGTGCTGGCCCGCACGGAATACTGGCCTGAGCGGAGAGCTGGTGTAGCAAGGTGACACAACAAAACCACAGAGGCAAGAGGGCAGTGCGTTGAAATATTTAAGTGCTGACAGAACACAACTGCCAGCTGAGAATTTTATATCCTGAGGGACTTTCTTTGAAAAATGAGGGGGAAATTAAGACATTCCCAGATAAACAAAAGCTGAGGGAGTTCATCACCACTAGTCCTGGCTTACAAGCAATGCTAAAGGGAGTTCTTGAAACTGAGAGTAAAGGACACTAGACGGTGGTTCAAAGTGGCATAAAGAAATATAAACCTGCGGTAAAGGTAAACATTTGGGTAATTATAAATGCCAGTATTATTGTAGTGTATTGTTTGGTATATAACTCCACTTCTTATTTCTTAGAGGTGCTAAAATGCAAGTACATAAAAAATAATGATAAATCTATGGTTTTGGAAATACAATGTACAAAGTTATAATTTGTAGCAATTACAAAAAAGGGGATGGGGAACAGAAGGGCATAGGAAAAGTATATGTGTATGCTATTGAAGTTACGTGGATGTAAACGCAAATATGATTTTTATATATTTAGAATGTTAAGTTTTAACCCTATGGAAGTCACAAGGAAAATATATGAAAAATATATGCAGATAGAACAGAGAAGGCACTCAATAGGTATAACACAAAAACATTAAATAAATATAAAAGTAGGCATTAGCAGAATTGAGGGACAAAGATGGTATAAGACTTATAAAGGCTAAATAGTAAACTGTCAGAAGAAAAGTCCTGCATTATCAGTAGTGTCTTTAAATATAAGTGGATTAAACTCTCCAGTCAAAAGGTGCAGATTGGCAGAATGGAGAAAAAAGTATGACCTAATTATACACTGTCTACAAGAGACTTACCTTAAACTCAGGGATGAGGTTGAAAGTGAAGGGATGTGAAAAAAAAAAAAGCCATGTAAATAGTAACCAAAAGAGAGCTGGGGTATCTATACTAATATCAGATAAAATAGACTAAGGCAAAAACTGTTACGAGGGCCAAAGACAGTCATTATGTACTGATAGAGGGGTCAATTCAACAAGAAGATGTAACAATTATAAATATATATGCACCTAAAAGCAGAGCCCCAAAATGTATCAAGCAAATACTGACAGATTGGAAGGGCGAAATAGATGGTTCTACGTTAATAGTAGGAGACTTTAATACACCACTTTGTTTATGTTTTTTTTTTTTTAAACAAATGAATTTTATTGATACATATTAACACAGCATAAATCCATCCAAAGTGTACAGTCAGTGGTATTTGGAATAATCGCATAGTTGTGCATTTATCACTTCAGTCATTATTAGAGCATTTTCATTATTCCAATAATAAAAAAAACAGACAAACAACAAAAAACCTTCATCACCTCTCAGTCTTCCCATGTCGTAAATAGCTGCTATTCTGTTTCCATCTCTCTAGTTTATTTGTATTTATAGTTTGTAAAAACAGTCTTATATATGCAATATTACCCATATTCATATTTCACATGAGATTTCATTATGTTATACAGTCCCATGTTAAATTTTTTAGCTTTCATTCTAGTAATATGCAAGTCCTTAAACTTTCCCTTTCAACCAGTCATACCCATATAATATAATATCTCTGCTAGCTACAAACACTATGATGTGCTTTCGTCATTTCTGTTAATTTCCAAAGATTAATGCATCCTTTTTACCAACTCTACACAAGTTAGCCCTCCTTTTTCCGTTCTCTAAACTCATTTTATTTTCTGGTGTCCCATATTCAAGTTAGGAACTCTGTGAGATTACACAATGTATGTAGTTCATAGTAGCGCACTCATGTGGTATTTGTCCTTTTGTGTCTGGCTTGCTTCACTCATCGTAATGTCCTCCATTTTGTCATATGCTTTACAACTTCATTTCTTCTTGCAGCTGCATAATATTCCATCATGTGTGTACACCGCAGTTTGTTTATCCATTCATCAGTTGATGGACACCTAGGATGTTTCCAGCTTTTGGCATTTGTAAATAATGCTGCTATTAATATCAGTGTTCAGATATCTGTTTGTGTCACTGCTCTCTGTTCTTTTGGGTATATACCCATTAGTGGTTAATACTACCAAATGGGAAATCTTTATTCAGCTTCTTTAGGAACTGCTAAACAGTCCTCCACAGTGGCTGTACCACTGCTTTGTATTCTACATTCTCAACAACAGTAAATAAGTGTTCCTATTTCTCCACATCCTCTCCAATATTTGTAGCTTTCTGTTTTCTTTTTTTTAAGGAGGTACCGGGAATTGAACCCAGCACCACGTGCGTGCATGGGAAGCTGTTGCTCAACCACTGAGTTACATCAACTCCCCAGTGAAAGTTGGTTTCTTTGTTTGTTTTTAGGAGGTGCTGGGGATTGAAACTGGGAACATGGGAAGCAGGCGCTCAACTACTTGAGCTGCGTCTTCTCCCTCTCTGTCTTTTTAATTGTGGCCATTCTTGTAGGTGTGAAATGATGCCTCATTGTAGTTTTGATTTGCATTTCCCTAATCGCTAGTGATGTTGATCAAATTTTCACATGTTTTTTTTTTTGGCCATCTATATTTCTTCTTTGGACAAATGTCTATTTAAGTGTGTGGGAGTTTGATATTATTTATAAATCCCCCCAAAAGAGAAAGATTATGTTTGTAAACTCGTCTGTTCCTCTGGGTATGATACCCTTTGATTGTATTAAATTTAAATGTTTTAAGTTTACTTGATTAAATCAATAGGGCTTTTGATTGGACCAAGTCAGTAGGCCATAACTCTGGTAAAGTCCCTGCCCCCTAGGTAGGCCTATATAAACAGACACTCACTGAAGAAGACAAACGGAAGAGGAGAGAACTTGGTCATTTAGGTCCTGCCAGGTGACAGAAAGGAGAAGGCTCAAACAGCTAAAGCTGAGAAGAGAGATGAGCCATTTTTCTGATATTTGCAGCCAAAGAGAACAGAGCAGCTGAGCAGCTGAGAAGGCCTGAGAGAGCAGGCAGAGATCACTGCCATCTTGCTTCAATACATGGCAGCTGACTTTGGTGAGAAACCATCCTTGAGTTGGACTCTTCAGAGCCTTGTAACTGAAAGCTTTTTTTTTTCTTTTTTAAAAATTTATTTATTTATTTACTTCTATCCATTTTTTTTTGAACCCCCCCCCCCCAGTTTTGCTATTTTTGTGTCCATTCGCTGGGCAATTCTCTGTGTCTGTTTCCTGCCCTCTCTTCTCACCCTTCTCCTCCTGTCTTCACCAGGATTCGATCCTGGGAGCCTCTGATGAGGGAGAGAGGCATCCTACCACCTGCGCCACCTTAGTTCCTGTTTTTTTGGCGTGTCTCATCTTGGCTCTCCCTTGTGTCACTCTCCTGTTATGTCGTCATCTTGCTGCATGGCTCGGCGGGGCCTGGCAGCGCGCCTTCTATATTTTTCTTTATTTTACTGGGAGGTCCTGGGGATTGAACCCAGGTCCCTCTGTATTGGAGATGGACACCCAACCATTTGAGCCACATCCGCCCCCACTATAAGCTTTTACCCCAAATGACTGCCCTTTATAATAGCCACTTTTTCTTTCTTTTTTTCTTTTTAAAGCCACTTTTGGCTGGCTAATACAAAGTGTGTTGCCCATTTTTTGATCCAGTTGTTTGTCTTTTTATTGTTGAATTGTAACATCTCTTTATATATAATGGGTATTAAAATCTTATCAAATATGTGATTTCCAGATAGTTTCTCCCATTGAGTCTGCTGCCTTTTCACCCTTTTGACAAAGTCCTGAGAGGTGCAAAAGTGTTTAATTTAGAGGAAGTCCCATTTATCTGTTTTTTCTTTGGTTGCACGTGCTTTGGGTGTAAGGTCCAAGAAACCACCCAACTTTTGGGTTTGTTGATTTTCTCTATTTTTTTATTCTCAATTTCATTTATTTCTGCTCTAATCTTCATTCTTTATTTCCTTCTGCTTGCTTTGGGATTGGTTTGCTGTTCTTTTTCTAGTTTCTCTAGTTCACTTAAGTCTTTGAGTTTAGCTTTTCTTTTTTAATATAGGCATTTAGGGCTATAAATTTCCCTCTTAAGACTGCTTTCCCTGTATCCAGAAGTTTTGATAAGTTATGTTCTCGTTTTCATTTGTCTCAATATATTTCCTGATTTCACTTGCAATTTCTTCTTTGACCCACCGATTATTTAGTAGGAGTGTGTTGTTCAACCTCCACACATTTGCGAATTTACTTTTTTCCTGTCTGTTAGTGATTTCCAGTTTCATACCCTAACATGTTGTCTATCCTGGAGAAAGATCCATGGACACTTGAGTAGACTGTATAACCCACTGAGTTTGGGTGCAACATTCTGTATATGTCTGTTAGGTCTAACTTGTTTATCATATTGTTTTATTTCTGTTTCCTTATTGAGCTTCTTTCTAGTTCTATCTAATGTTGTGAGTGGTGTGTTAAAGTCTTCAACGATTATTGTAAAGATGTCTTTTTCTCGCGTCAGTTTTGCCAGAATTTGTCTCATGTATTTTTGGGCACCGTGGTTAGGTGTTTAGATATTTATGAGTGTTATGTTATATCTTCCTGGTCAATTGTTTCTTTTATTTGTATATAATGGCCTTCTGTATCTCTTATAACTTTTTTGCATTTAAAGTCTGTTTTTTCTAGTGTTAGTATAGCTGCCTCTGCTCTTTTTTGGATATTGTTTGCATGGAGTATCTTTTTCGAAACTTTCACTTTCAGCCAATTTTATTCCTGGGTCTAAGGTGTGTCTCTTGAAGCAGCATATGAATGGCTCATGTTTTTTTTTTTTTAACTTTATTTTGTACATTTAATAATTGAAAATATAAACAACTAAAAACTAAAAAGTAAACACAGATGAATAAATATATACATTTCTCAATTAAATGTAATGGATACATATAAATTTTTTTTTTTTGAATCAAACAACATGTTACACAATATACTTGATTCCTAGTAACGCATTCATACAGTATTTGTCCTTTTGTGTCTGGCTTGCTTCACTCAACATACTGTCCTCCAGGTTCATCCATGTTGCCATATGCTTTACGACTTCATTTCTTCTTATAGCTGCATAATATTCCATCGTGTGAACAGACCACAGTTTCTTTATCCATTCTTCTGTTGATGGACACCTGGGTTGTTTCCAGCTTTTGGCAATGGTGAATAATGTGGCTATGAACATCGGTGTGCAGATGTCTGTTCGTGTCACTGCTCTCAGTTCTTCTGGGTATATACCCAGTAGTGGTATTGCAGGGTCACGTGGCAAGTCTATATTCAACTTCTTTAGGAACTGCCCAACAGCCCTCCATAGTGGTTGTACCATTCTGCATTCCAGCCAACAGTGAAGAAGTGTTCCTATCTCTCCACATCCTCTCCAACACTTGTAGTTCTCTGTCTTCTTACTAGTGGCCATTCTGATAGGTGTGAAATGATATCTCATTGTAGTTTTGATTTGCATTTCTCTAATCATGAGTGATGTTGAGCATTTCTTCATGTGTTTTTTTGCCATTTGTATTTCTTCTTCGGAGAAATGTCTATTCAAGTCTTTGGCCCATTTTTTAATTGGGTCATTTGTCTTTTTTTTTTTTTTTTTTTAAAGATTTTATTTATTTATTCATTTATCCCCCTCTTGCTGCTTGTGCTCGCTGGGTCAGCTAACCACGCCGTGCGGGCGGGCTTGCCTTCACCAGGAGGCTCCGGGAACCGAACCCGGGGCCTCCCATATGGTAAACGGGAGCCCTACTGATTGAGCCACAGCCGCTTCCCCCTTTTTTTTTTTTTTTTAACTTATATAGAAACTTTATTATGAACCCGACTTCACATACGTTAGACAGAATGGCAATTACATTTAAAATTACCTCTTTTAAAAGTTTGTTGTGTTATAGATATGTTACCAAACGTCTAGAAGATAACATAAGAGATATTGTGTCCCATCTTTGGACAGACATAGTAACACCATTACTGAAACTGGTTCCCAGACCAGTGTGTACCATCTGCTCTCTTGTCTAAGGGAAGAGAGGAAGTAATGAAGCAGGCATTGTTGATGCAGTAATTACTGGAATGATGCTCATATTTTATTTGGTGACCAGCTGATGATTGTTGCCCTTCTGCTGTGTTTGGACAGCTGCCACTCAAAGTACTGGCATCATACCCACTCATTCCAAAAGGCACCATAGGTGGTAATATAAGCCTCTTAATAAGGCACAGCACCTCAAATTCATAGGTGGTGTCCAACGTTGGTCTATAATTGATCTCAGATAGTATGATCATATCATTCCCTGGAAATACAATTTTCTTGATACCACAATTAGTGGCAAGATAAGAAAACTCGTAGTTAAACAGCAGCACCCTTGTTGCAGAACAGTTATTTCCCAGATATATGGCACCAAATCTAACTTCTGTGTCATTAGCAAATGGCTTTCTTTTCATTCTGGCTACCAGCCAATCCTCAATACACACTGAAGTCACAGATTCAAGCCCAGATCCAGATTTCCAAACCAACAAAGGAACGAGGAGGAAGAGAACCTCTGAAAACAGTGAGGCCTTCCTCATGCTGGACGCAAACACACAGCAAACACACAGCACTCACGAGAAACAGGAAGTGGCTCATTTGTCTTTTTATTGTTGAGTTGTAACATCTCTTTATATATCCTGGATATTAAACCCTTATCACATATGTGATTTCCAAATATATTTTCCCATTGAGTTGGCTGCCTTTTCACCCTTCTGACAAAGTCCTGTGAGGTGCAAAAGTATTTAATTTTGAGGAGGTCCCATTTATCTATTTTTCCTTTTGTTGCACGTGCTTTGGGTGTAAGGTCCAAGAAACCACCACCTACTACAAGGTCTTGAAGATGTTTCCCTACATTTTCTCCTAATAGTTTTATGGTCCTGGCTTTTAAATTTAGATCTTTGATCCATTTTGAGTTGATTCTTGTATAGGGGGTGAGATAGGGGTCCTCGTTCATTCTTTTGGTTATAGATACCCAGTTCTCCCAACACATTTGTTGAAGAGACTGTTTTTTTCCCATTAGCGTAGGCTTGGTAGGTTTGTCAAAAACCAGTAGACTGTATAGGTGAGGGTATATTTCTGGATTCTCAATTCTATTGCACTGATCGATGTGTCTATCTTTATGCCAGTACCATGCTGTTTTGACCACTGTAGCTTTGTAATATGTTTCAAGGTCAGGCAGTGAAATTCCTCCCACATTGCTCCTCTTTTTTAGAATGCTTTTGGGTGCACTGACCTTCCAGATGAATTTGGTATTTGCCTTCTCTAATTCTGTAAAGTAAGCAGTTGGGATTTTGATTATTATTGCATTGAATCTCTAAATCAGTTTGGGCAAGATTGACATCTTCACAATATTTATTCTTCCAATCCATGAACATGGAATGTCTTTCCATTAGTTTAGGTCTTTTAAAATTTCTTTAGCATTGTTTTGTAGTTTTCTGCTTATAGATCATCTACTTCTTTGGTTAAATTAACTCCTAGGTATTTGAGTCTTTTTGTTGCTATTGAAAATGGAATTTTCCTCCTGATTTCCTCCTCAGGTTGTTCGGTACTAGTGTACAAAAACATTACTGATTTTTGTGTGTTGATTTTATATCCTGCCACTTTGCTGAACTCATTTATTAGTTCAAGTAGCTTAGTTGTGGATACTTCAGGATTTTCTAAATACAGGATCATGTCATCCGCAAACAGTGAGAGTTTTACTTCCTCTTTTCCTATTTGGACACCTTTAATTTTTTTGTCTTGTCTAATTGCCCTCACTAGAACTACTAGTACAATGTTGAATAACAATGGTGACAGTGGGCATACTTGTCTTGTTCCTGATCTTAGGGGGAAAGCTTTCAACCTTTCCCCATTGAATATGATGGTGGCTGTGGGTTTTTCATATATGCCTTTTATCATATTGAGGAATTTTCCTTTTATTCCTATCTTTTGAAGTATTTTTATCAAAAAAGAATGTTGGATTTTGTCAAATGCCTTTTCTGCATCTATTGAGATGATCATGTGTTTTTTTTCCTTCAATTTGTTAATGTGGTATATTACATTGATTGATTTTTTTATGTTGAACCAGCCTTGTTGAGAATTTTTGCATCTATGTTCATTAGAAAGATTGGTCTGTAGTTTTCTTTTCTTGTGGACTCTTTATCTGGCTTTGGTATTAGGGTGATGTTGGCTTTATAAAATTTGTTGGGTAATTTTCCCTCCTCTTCAATTTTTTGGAAGAGTTTAAACAGGATTGGTGTTAATTCTTTTTGAAATGCTTGGTAGAATTCACCTATGAAGCCATCTGGTCCTGGCCTTTTCTTTGCTGGGAGATTTTTGATGATGGATTCAATCTCCTTAATTGTGATTGGTTTGTTAAGTTCTTGTATTTCTTGTTGTGTCAGTGTAGGTTGGTTATGAGTTTCTAAAAATTTGTCCATTTCATCCAGGTTGTCTAGTTTGTTGGCATATAGTTTCTCATAATATCCTCTTATAATTCTTTTTATTTCTGTGAGGTCGTTTGTAATTTCCCCCCTCTCCTTTCTGATTGAATTTATTTGCATCTTCTCTCTTTTTTTCTTTGTTAGTCTAGCGAGGGGTTTGTCAATTTTATTGATCTTCTCAAAGAACCAGCTTTTGGTTTTGTTGATTTTCTCTTTGTTTTTCTGTTCTCATTTTCATTTATTTCTGATATAATCTTTATTATTTCTTTCCTTCTGCTTGCTTTAGTATTGGTTTGCTGTTCTTTTTCTAGTTTCTCTAGTTCTTCAGTTAAATCTTTGAGTTTAGCTCTTTCTTATTTTTTAATATTGGCATTTAGGGCTATAAATTTCCCTCTGAAGACTGCCTTCGCTGTATCCTATAAGTTTTGATATGCTGTGTTCTCATTTTCATTTGTCTCAATATATTTACTGATTTCACTTGCAATTTCTTCTTTGACCTACCGAATGTTTAGGAGTGTGTTGTTCAGTTTCCACACATTTGCAGATTTACTTTTTTCATGTCTGTTATTGATTTCTAGTATCATTCCATTATGATCTGAGAAGGTGCTTTGTATAATTTCAATCTTTTTATATTTGTTGAGAGCTGTATTGTGACCTAACATGTGGTCTATCCTGGAGAAAGATCCATGGGCACTTGAGAAGAATGCGTAACCCGCTGAGTTTGGATGCAGTGTTCTGTATATGTCTGTTAGGTCTAACTTGTTTATCATATTGTTCAAGTTCTCTGTTGCCTTGTTGATCTTATGTCCAGTTGTTCTATCTAATGATGTGAGAGGGGTGTTGAAGTCTCCAACGATTATTGTAGAAATGTCTATTTCTCCCTTCAGTTTTGCCAGAGTTTGTCTCATATATTTTGGGGCACCCTGGTTAGGTGCATAGATATTTATGACTGTTATATCTTCCTAGAGGATCATCCCTTTTATTAATATATAATGGCCTTCTGTATCTCTTATCACTTTTTTGCTTTTAAAGTCTGTTTTGTCTGATAGTAGTATAGCTACCCCTGCTCTTTTCTGTTTACTATTCGCGTGGAGTATCTTTTTCCAACCTTTCACTTTCAGTCGGTTTGTATCCCTGGGTCTGAGGTGAGTTTCTTGTAAGGAGCATATGGATGGCTCATGTTTTTTTATCCATTCTTTCAGTCTGTATCTTTTGACTGGGGAATGTAATCCATTCACATTCAATGATGTTACTGAAAATGCACTATTTATTTCCTCCATTTTATTCTTTGGTTTTCATATGTCATCTTATTTTTGTCTCTCTTTTTACTCTTTTGGTTATCCTTTCTGCTTTTCTTTCTTCTATACTCTCCTCCAAGCCTCTCTCCTGCCTTTTTCTTTCAGGTACTAAGGCTTCCTTTAATATTTCCTGCAAAGGTAGATTCTTTTTTGCAAACTCTCTTAGTTTCTGTTTGTTTGTGAATACTTTATACTCACCTTCATATTTGAAGGACAGTTTTGCTGGATAAAGAATTCTCGGCTGTCAGTTTTTCTTTCAGTTTCCTAATTGTATCCTACCACTGTCTTCTCGCCTCCATGGTTTCTGAAGAGAAATCTGCACTAAGTCTTACTGGACGTCCCTTGTATGTGATCGTTTGCTTCTCTCTTGCTGCTCTGAGAATTTTCTCTTTATCTTTTTCATTTGGCATTCTGAATAGTATGTGTCTTGGCGTAGGTGTATTTGGATTTATTCTCATTGGGGTACAGTATGCTTCTTGGACATGTAAGTTCATTTCTTTTGTGAGAGTTGGGAATTTTTCAGCTATTATTTCCTCAAATACTCTTTCTGCCCCTTTTTCTTTCTCTTCCCCTTATGGAACTCCCATGGCATGTATATTGTTGTGTTTTGTGTTGTCATTCAACTCTCTGAGCCCCTGCTCAATTTTTTCCATTCTTTTCTCTCTCTGTTCTTTTCTCTCTTCAATTTTAGCTGCTCTGTGTTCGGTATCACTTATTCTTTCTTCTGTCATTTCGAATCTGCTGTTGTATGCCTCAGATGTGTTTTTGACTTCACCTATTGTGTCTTTCATTCCCATGAACTCCGTTACTTTTCTGTTCAGGATTTCAAATTCTTCTTTGCGTTCGCTCAGTTTCTTCTTGATGTCAATTATCTCTTTAACTATATTGTCTTTCCTCTCATTAATTTGATTTTGCAAATTTGTGCTCATTTCACTGATTAGTTCTCTCAAATTCTGCATCTTTTCTGGGACTTAGCTGTATTCCTTTTCTTGGGCCATGTCTTCTATTTTCTTAGTATGGCTCGTAATTTTTTTCTGGTGTTTAGGCATCTGGTTAGGTTGTGTTTTACTTAGATGCTCTATCTCTTTCTCTTTTATGGGGTTTTAGTGGCAGGAGGCTGTGAGTTCACACAGCTCTTTGATTTTTGGCTCAACCTTGATTGTTAGGATTGTCCTGCTGGTTGCTCAAAACTGGGCACTGGACCCAGTAATTGGTTGTAGAGTTGCTTCCTAGGGCCTTGGGCAGGGAAGGTATAGAGGCCAGGAAAAGCCTCTCCTATTTATTTATTTATTTTATTTTTCATTCATTCATTCATTCATTCATTCATTCATTTATTTATTTATTAAAGATTTTATTTATTTATTCATTTATCCCCCCCTTGCTGCTTGTGCTCACTGGGTCAGCTAACCACGCCGTGCGGGCGGGCTTGCCTTCACCAGGAGGCCCCGGGAACCGAACCCAGGGCCTCCCATATGGTAAACGGAAGCCCTACTGATTGAGCCACAGCCGCTTCCCACTCCTATTTATTTTTAATTTTCTTATGTGCACGTCCTCGGTCTGCCAGGAGATGGTGCTCGTTGGAAGCTCTCAATTCAATGCCTGGTCGGAGTATATTTGTTGTGACACAGACCAGATCAATGTGATAGAGTTTCCTGTCTGGGGGCTAAGAGCCTTGTAATTGAAACTTTCTGAGACAGTTCTCCAGTCTTCTCTGGTAGCCCCCTCCCTTTTCCCAGCTAGGAAATATTTCCACTCCCCTCTGAATCCTCAACAATCAGTCCCCGTTAGTAGAGGAGGAGATTGGGAGGTTTGTATATCTTTAGCCCCTTGCAGGCTCCAAGGCAAACAATGGCGCAGCCCCACCAGGCCTGCAAGGGGTCTTGGGACAGGGCAGACCAAACCTGCCAGTCAAAAGCAGGGTCAGCCCCAGGCTCTCTCTCCCCTCTCCTGTGGAGTCCTCAACAATTAGTCCAGGTAAGAAGAAAGGAAGGTTGCGAGGGTCGGATTTCCCAGTTCTTCCTAGGCTCCCAAGGCAAACCGCCGTGTGGAAGGGTCCATGGGACTCCACAGCCCAAATTTGTGGGTCAGAACCTGAGTCAGCTTTAGGCTGTGTCCCTCTCTCTCCCGTTTCTGGGAGTGGTAGATCCCTTCAGCCCACTTTGTCTGTAGTTGCAGGCCTAGAGGCCTGAGAATTCTAAAAAGAGTGTGGGGGAGGGTACCGGCAGCAGCAGTCACTGCTGGTTCCAGCTCTCGTTTCTGTGGTCACGATTTCCCTCTTTTGTCCCTCTCTCCTCTGGGTGGTGTGCAGCCTTCACCTGCTGTCCTAAACCCTAGAAGATCTTTTTCGGGGCTGTTTCACTGTCCCCTAGCTATTTTTCTGGAGAAGAGATTCCTGTGTCTTACTAGTCCGCCATCTTCCCGGAAGTCTGGCTCATGTTTTTAATCCATTCTGTCAGCCTGTATCTTTTTTTTTTTTTTTTTTTTTTACCGGGAGGTACCGGGGATCGAACGCTGGTCTCTCCTTATGGTAGACGGACGCTGAACCTCTTGAGCCACATCTGTTTCCCAGCCTCTATCTTTTGATTGGGGAGTTTAATCCATTCACATTCAATGATGTTACTGTAAGTGCGTTATTTATTTCTATCATTTTATTCTTTGGTTTTCATGTCATATCTTATTTTCATCTGTCTTTTTACTCTTTTGGTTACCCTTTCTGCTGTTCTTTCTTCTATACTCTCCTCTAAGCCTCTCTCTCCCGTCATTTTCTTTTGGGCTGTAAGGTTTCCTTTAATATTTCCTGCTAATTTGGATTCTTTTTTACAATTCTCTTAGTTTCCATTTGTTTGGTAATGTTTTAAATTCACTTTCATATTTGAAGGAAAATTTTGCTGTGTAAAGAATCCTGGCTGACAGTGCTCTCTTTTCAATGTCCTAATTGTATTATACCACTATCATCTCGTCTCCATGGTTCCTTTCTTTTTTATTTTTTTTTAAAGATTAAGTAATTAATTTTTCTCCCTACCTCATTGTTTGTGCTTGCTGTCTACTCTCTGTGTCCATTTATTGTGCACTCTGTGTGTCTGTTCTTTTTCTCTTTAGGAGGCACTGGGAACCGTGCCTAGGACCTCCCACGTGGGAGACAGGCACTCAATCATTTGAGGCACCTCCGACCCCTGCCTTGTTATGTCTCTCATTGTGTTTCCTCTTTGTGTCGTTTCGTTGCATCAGCTCGCCGTACCAGTCTGTCGCGTCAGCTTGCTGTCTTGCTCGCCTTCTCTAGGAGGCACTGGGAACTAAACCCGGACCTCCCATGTGGTAGGCGGGCATCCAAATGCTTGAGCCACATCTGCTTCTCACTCCATGGTTTCTGATTAGTAATGTGCACTAAGTTTTACTGGCGTCACTCACATGTGATGGTTTATTTCTCCATTGCTGCTCTCAGAATTTTCTCTTTATCTTTGACATTTGACATTCTGAGTAGTACGTGTCTTAGAATAGGTCTATTCACATTTATTCTGATGGGGGTATGCTGTGCTTCTTGCACATGCAAGTTCATTTCTTTCTGAGAGTTCGGAATTTTTCACCTATTTCCTCAAATATTCTCTCTGCCCCTTTTCCTATATCTTCCCCTTCTGAAACTCCCATGACCCGTATGTTGTTGCTTTTCATGTTATTATTCAACTCCCTGAGCCCTTGCTCTACTTTTTTGCATTCTTTTCTTATTTCATTCTTTTCTCTTCAATTTCAGCTCTCCTGTCTTCTGGATCAGTTATTCTTTCTTCTGTCATTTTGAGTCTCCTGTTGTATGCCTCTGATGTGTATTTTTTTTTACCAGGAGGTCCCAGGGATCGAACCCCGGTCCCTCCATTTGGGAGACGGACGCCCAACCAGATGAGCCACATCTGACCCCCTCTGATGTGTTTTTGATCTCACTTATTGTGTCTTTCATTCCCATGAGCTTTTATTTTTTATTTTTTTTACATACACTTTTATGAATTTTGATGAAATTTAACATGACCTGTATCCATCATTTAGAATAATTCTCTTGCCCCGAAAATGCCCCATGTTCCATCTCTTCTTTTCCCTCTCTGTTACTTTTTAATTCAGGTTTCCAAATTCATCTCTGTGCTTGCTCAGTGTCTTCTTGATGTCGTTTATCTCTTTAACCATGTTGTCTTTCAATCCATTAATTTGATTTTGAAAATTTGTGTGTATCTCATTGGTTAGTTGTCTCAAATCCTTTGTCTCTTCTGGGGCTTTTGATATATTTGATATATTTCTTGGGCCACTTCTTCCCTTTTTTTAAGAATGGCTTGTAACTTTTTGCTGATGTCTTGGCATGTGATTAGCGTTGTGGGTTTACTCATATGCTCAATTTAGTGGCAGGTGACTGTGTGTTACTGCTGTTCTTTGATTCTTGGTTCACCCTCTTTGGGTCAATAGGATTGTCCCTGTTAGTTGCTCAGATCTGGTCCCTGGACCCAGTAATGGATTGTGGACCAGCTTCCTATGGCCTTGTGGAGGGAGGCTGGAAAGGCAGGAAGCAGCCTCTCTTATTTATTTATTTATTTTAAGGATTTATTTATTTACTTTATCCATTTTAACTCCCCCCTTCCCCATTTGCTGTTTTGTGTCCATTCATTGGGCAGTTCTTTGTGTCTGTTTCCTGCCATCTCTTCTCATTCTCTTCCTCCACTCTTCACTAGGATTCTTTTTTTTTTTTTTTTTTACCGGGAGGTCCCGGGGATCGAACCCAGGTCCCTCCATATGGGAGACGGACGCCCAACCAGTTGAGCCACATCCACCCCCCTTCACTAGGATTCGATCCTGGAGACCTCCGATGTAGGAAAGCAGTGTCCTGCCACCTGCATCACCTCGGTTCCTGGTTTTCGGAGCTTTTGGAGCATCTTGTCTTGTCTCTCCCCTGTGTCTCTCTCCTGTTACGTCATCATCTTGCTGCATGCATCACCGAGCTGCCTGGCAGCTCACCGGCACACAGAACCTGGCAGACGGACGCCCAACCATTTGAGCCACATCCGCCCCCCTCTCTTATTTATTTTTAATTTTCTCACGTGCACTTCCTTTTTCTGCCAGCATATGGTGCCCTTTGGCAGTCCTCTCAATTCAGTGCCTGGTCTGAGTGTGTTTTCTACAACAGGGACTGGATAAATGTGATAGAGAATCCTGCTTGGAGGCTAAGAGCCTTGTAATTTAAACTTTCTCAGAGGCAGTTCTCCAACCTTTACTGGCAGCCCCTTCCCTTTTTCCAAGTAGGAAGTAATTCCACTCTCCTCTGAATCCTCAACCAGTCTTGGTCAGTAGAGAGGGAGATTGAGTGGGTTGGATCTCTAGTCCCTTGTCTGCTCCCAAGGCAAACAATGGTAGGGCCCCACTCGGCCTACAAGGGCTAGTGGGACACAGGATACCACATTTGTGGGTCAGAAGCTGAGTCAGCCTTAGACTGTGTCCCTCTCTTTCCCCTATCATGCGCAGTTGGATCCCCAGGATCCCCTTTGTCTGTAGCTGCTGGCCCCAGGGCCTGAGAATTCAAAAATGTCTAAGGTGTGGGGGAGGGTACCTGCTGTATCAGCTGCTGCTTTTAATTCACAGTTTTGCTGTCATGATTCTTCTCCTTTGTCCCTCTCTCTGCTGGGCGGTGTCCAGCCTTCCCCTGGTGTCCTAAACCTAGAAGACTTTATTCCAGGCCATTTCTCCTTGTCCTCTATCTATTTTTCTGGGAGAGAAGAGTCCTGTGTGTTTCTGGTCTGCCGTCTTCCTGGCAGTCCCTTCTTTTTTTTTTCAATCATTTAATTTTTTATTCCTAGAAATGCTTTTATATGAAAGATGATTTGGTCTCAGTATGGCTTTATTTACATTGGTAAGTATATCTTTCACTGACTTTTTCACTTTGTTTTCATGAAGCAGTCTCAGTTCCAGTTCCCAACGTTAAACTAGCCCAGTGCCATGTTTTCTGTTTAGGTGCAGATTTTAAAACTTGAGCCCCCTAGCCATTTAGGACAGAATCTCTGTTAGATATCCCCATGAATTATTGCTCTGGCTTTTAAATTGCCTTTTCATTTTTCAACCTTGAGGATTTACTTTTTTTAAATTTCATGTTCAGTTACATGATCATTCCCCACCCCCACCCCCAATTTATCCAGAAATTGTTTGTGTTTGTACAGGGGAAGGATGTATTTAGACATGGGCCTGGAAAGTTGTCATGAAGATTCTTTTAGCACAAATTGAACCAAGGTATGGCCTGGACATTGGAACTTTTAAAAGTTCCCAGTGGTGATTCAGATGTTCAGCCGAGGCTGAGGACCACTACATATACTTTAGCAGTAAAAATTCTGAGGCACCTGAGGCTTCAGCAAGTGCAGAGGAAAGTTGTTTTATTGGGAAGTAGAGAAGTTTTTTTTTTTTTTAAAAGAAGGTTTTGCTACTTCTCATATCCTTAAACTCCATTTGTTGGTTTAGGTAGATTTGTGTGTTAACCTGGTAGACCAGGACAATCTACTGTGTTTTCCCTTTAACCCTCTAGGCTTTAGAGGATTTGACTAAAATGAAAGGATCTCTAAATTAGGCTTATGCTTTGTCCTCTATATCCATCTCCCCAAATCTTTTCCCATTACAAAGAGATTAGTTTCAACAAAAAATTTGGATATTTTAAGTCAAAGATATCCAAATGTAAGTGTAGTTTCTACTTTTGGTTCTGATTCATTTCTTCTCTTGACCTTTTTTCAAGTTTTCCATAAACTGTGCCTGTTGATGAGTAATGAAAATGTTATGGGCAGAAACTTGTGTTCTGTACTAATGAAAAAGTCAAGCATATTTGTGATATTCATCTTAATTTTAAAAGGAATGTGTGACTTTGGGGCAACAGTGACATGTGGGAAATGGCCTTAAGCTGTGAAAAGCAAAAGTCAGTATTCTTCCTACTTAAGAGTGGTTGGAGGATTTATCTGTTGGGGCTGCTGTGTTGCCTGATGTTCTTTGTGGTAGTTGTAGAAAGGATTCTTTAGCTGAGTGCTATGTTGATTTCCAGATACTTAGCTACAAATCTTTTCCTTGAAATGTCTGTTGTCCTATAGTGTGTAAGGATAGCTTGTGGTGTGTTTGATTCCCTAGTGAGCTATTTAGCTTCATGGTTTTCCTCTGCTTTAACTCCTAGAAGCTGTTCTGTAGATTGCATTTTTATTTTCAAAGGGAAAAGATGAATTGATTATCTGGATAACTGATCAGAAAAAGTATTTCCCCGAAGTGCAGGCTCTTCTAAAAATAGATTACTCTGTATTTTGTACCAATGGCAAGAAGGTATTATATCAATTCTAAGGGATAGCAATAGTAGAGGGGTATAAGGGAGTATGATATGAGATTTTTCCTTTTGGAGTAATGAAAACATTCTAAAATTGACTGAGGTGATTGCAGCAAACTTTATGATGAAAATGAGAGCTACTGAGTGTACACTTTGAATGGATTGTACAAAGCATGGGACTGTATCACACAGGGAATCCAGTGGTGGAAGATGGACTGTAGTTAACAGGACAAATAAGAGAACGTTCTCTCGTGACTGATAACAAGTATATATTACTGATATAGATCGTTAAAATTTGGGTGGGTTTGGGGAAAAATACACCAAATGTAAGATATGGGTTATAGTTTGTAGCAGTATTTTAGCTATGCTCTTTCATAGTTTGTAACAAATGTTTCACCAGCAATGCAAGGTGGTGGTGGTGGGGTGATGTATGGGAGTCCTATAAGATGATATGTATGTTTGTTTTGTAAGTTCACAACTTTTACTATACACCTTTTTGTTTATGTATGCTCATGTATGAATGATATACTTCAAATTTTATTTAAAAAATAGATTGCTCATCTTGACATGAAAGACAAAAACTTATAAAAATTATTTGCACAGGTAATGCATATACAAGGTTGTGAAAAATTTCAAATAGTACTAAATGGTATATAGATAAAGGGATCATGTATTTTCATGTATGATTATTCTATAAACCCACAACTTCTCTAAATAATAAAAAAAAGCTATGTAGTAAAACACTGTTCTCATTATCAACAGTGATAAATCTTGCTGATACTATGTTCCCTTGATATGATGTGATAAAAACTTTACTTCTGTGGGTTTCCTCCCCAAAACCCATTAATTCCAGTCTAATCATGAGAAAAATCTTAGACAAATCCTAATAGAAGGGCATCCTACAAAATACTTGACCAGTACTGCTCAAAACTGTTGGGGTTGTCAAAAACAAGGCAGATCTAAGAACTTGTCACAGTCAAGAGGATCCTAAAGGAACATGAAAACTGAATGTATTGTGGTATTGTGGGTAGGATCCTGGAACAGAAAAAGTCGTCAGGTCAAAACTAAGGAAATTTGAATAAACTGTGTACTTTATTTAATAAAAATGTTTCAATGCAGGGTCTATTAATTATGGCAAAAATACCATACTAATGTATGATGTTAATAATAGGGGAAAATGAGTGTAGGGTATATGGGAACTCTCTGCCCTATCTTCTCAATTTTTCTGTAGATCTAAAATTGTTCTAAAAATAGTCTATTTCTTTAAAAAAAAAAAAAGTCTTTCTTGACATTTTCTGTGACTCTTTTGAGAGAGATTTTATTCTTAAACACAATTTATTTATCCCTCTCCCACCTGCTTTTATTTTTTAACATTTTATACCATTGACTGTAGGTATAATCACATAGTTGTGCATTCATCACTTCATTCATTATTAGAGCATTTTCATTATTTCAGTAATAATAATAATAAACAGAAAACAGACAGACAAGAAAAGTCCTCACCTCTCAATCTCTCTCTTTCCCCTGCTGTACATAGCTGCTATTTCTGGCTGTTCTTGCACAATTATTTATTTATTAAGCAGTTTTATTGAGATACGGTTACATACGGTTATATACTCTATCAAAAGTATATAATCAATGTCTTTTAGTATGATCGCAATGTTGTGCATTCATCATTACAAAAAATTTTAGAATTATTTCATTACTCCAAAAGGAAAACTCCACACCCCTTAGCATACCTTCCGTAGCCATACGTAACCACTAATCAAATTTCATCCTTATAAATTGATTTATATTTATGTTTTGCTTTTTTTCTTTTTCAAACACAAAGGGCAACATTCTTTTTTCACTTAAGAATCTATCTGGAGAGTGTTCCATCTTAACACATATAGATATATGTGTGTATTCCATTAGATAGATATACCACAGTTTAACTGGTCTCCTATTGATGGATAGTCATATTGTTCCCATTCTTTGATTGTACACTATCAGTTTATAACCCTAACATTAGAAGGTGAGGAGAGGGGGTTAGGGTGGTAGGAGAAGGAACAGGCTATTTTCTTTTACTGTTAATTTGATATTTTCTTTTTTTTTATTATTTTATACTCTACTTCTTTCCAGTAGAGAATTTTAAAGTAGGTTGTCTCTTGTTTATTACTTAAATCAATTTAATGAATATCTGGAAGATACTTCCTTTGTACTGATCATGATATTAAATAAGTGCAGGTGATGGAGAGATAAATAAAGTTAGAGGTCCAGATCATTTATCTAGCTCATGGTGAAATGGGGGAGACCCTCCCAGAAACATGATTATATAGTACACTGTGCTAACACTCTGTTACCACCTGGTGCAGAAGTGCAGGGGAGGAGGTGACTAAATATGCTCTTTCTTCCTTTCTGTCTTTCCTTTCTTTCCTTCCTTCCTTTCTCTCTCTCTCCCTCCCTCCTCCCTTCCCTCCCTTTCCTTCTTGGAGGTATTGGGGATTGAACTCAGGACCTCATACTTGGGAAGTAGGTGCTCAACAACTGAGTTACATCCGCTCCCCAAGGAGAGTTTTTTTTTTTTTTTGGAGGTACCAGGGATTGAATCCGGGACCTCGTACATGGGAAGCAGGCGTTCAACCACTTGAGCTACGTCTGCTTCTCTTCATTGGGTTTTAGATGTCATTCCAGATGAGCTCATAAAAGTGAGTTGGGAGTTAGTGGTTAACTCGGATGTTCTTTGTCACCAAGGAAGGCAATGTCCTCATTTTTCTCCTGTTTGTGGTATCTAGAGTCAGAGACTTTAGGTTCATGGAGCACAGCTGGCTAGCCTCCATTCTGTTAAGTTAGCTGCTGAGAAAAAGTCCTATAAATTGCTTGGGTTTATTAGCAGTACAGTGTTCTTAGTAACATGCTTTCTTTATTCTTCACTGTATGTTCTGGAAAGGCATTGTATACTGTGGTATGGTGCTACCGCTGTACATGGTTATGAAACTATTCTTCATTGTTTACCAAGAAATGGCTACATCTAAGAATGGAGGAAAAAAGTGTGAAGTGTTGTGCTTTTCAGGGGTTCCTGTTCATAACAAACAGGGCCCTTCTCCATGAGCTGGCCTTGTTTGCTTTCTTGTCTGGCCTCAAGGGCTGCCTTTCTTCTGTTTATTTACTTATATTTATTTTAATTAAAAAATAAATACATAAGCCCCATAAAATATTCAAACAGTGTTCACCTTGACTTCAACCCCACTCCTCTTCACGGAAGGAACCATTGTTCTCCCTTTTGGTGTATGGAAAAATTTGTGTGTGTTTAACATTAATGGTGTCATACAAAATGCACTATACTCCTGTTTCATTTATTTGCTTAGCAGTGTGTGTTAGGGGGCATTTCATGTTACCACATGTTGATTGACCTTATTACATTTCATGGAGGTAACAGAATTGATTTAACCTTTCTGCTATTTTGATTATCTAGGTTGTTGGCCACTTTTGTGGTGGTGGTGGTGGTGGTTACACAAACAATGCTGCATGAACCCCCTTGTACATTCCTTATACATTGTGAGAGTTTCTTAGGTTGTCAAGTGGATTTGCTACTCATAGGATTTGGGGACTTATAGATAGTACTGATACATTGTTCCATGAGAAAGAAAAGCATGTTGCAGGTTTGTATGGATAGTATAGCATCATTCATGTTGGGAGAAAAAAGCCCAGATATGTCATGGGTACATATTCTATTAACCAGACTGATAACAGTTGAAAACTGGAGAAGATGCTACACTTAACGAATGTTGGTCAAAGGAACTGTGGCCTTTTCAGTAATGTTTAATTTTTATGACAAGAATATATACATATATCACGTTGTTATAGTTAACAGTAAACATGGAGAGAGTCTGAATAATTTTTCTCTCTCTTGATGCTACAAAGCATAGAGTAGTCTCCCTTTTCATCTACATGTTGATCATTTAAAAAATTGATCATATGTTATATTTTCAAAAAGTAAAATTAGGTGAAGAGCACATTCTTTGTTCACTCATCCCAATCAAGACTAATTTTATCATCTTGGGTTTTCTAGATATTGTAAAATGCTATATATCTTATGGTGGCTTTCTGTTTAATGTTTGGATTTTGGTACAAATGGCTAGAACTTTTTTTTTTTTTTTTTTTTTTTAAAGATTTTATTTATTTATTCATTTATCCCCCCCTTGCTGCTTGTGCTCGCTGGGTCAGCTAACCACGCCGTGCGGGCAGGCTTGCCTTCACCAGGAGGCCCCCGGAACCGAACCCGGGGCCTCCCATATGGTAAACAGGAGCCCTACTGATTGAGCCACAGCCGCTTCCCAAATGGCTAGAATTTTTACAATTTTTCTATTGTCCTTGATCCTGTAATGCAAAAATAGAGCATTTAAATATTGCTGATGTTGCTTTTGATATGTAACTTCTTTTTTTCTTGAAGAGATGTGAAAGCTGGAAATATTCTTCTTGGAGAAGATGGCTCAGTGCAGATTGCAGGTAATGACTAGTATCTTTTTATTTTGATTTAATGGTCAGTAAAACCTCAATACTTACCTTTTATGTTTCCTTATTCAGTTTTCTTTCCTGTTCCCTAGACCATCTTTACTCTCTTCAAGCATACTACATTGACACATTCCCTGCTGACTCTCAATGTATATTCTATTACTTATTCTTTTTTCTCTCCTTAAACTATTTTTTAATTTAATTTTATTTTTTTTATTGTGGGTAAAAATCAAAATTTTCACAATACATACCAATTTTTGTAAAATGATATATAAATATATATGCATATATGTGCATTTGCTTACATAAATGTTATTTTTATATATACGTATATTTTAAAAGGTGCTTAGATTACGTAGATACTACACAGAAATTACAGGGATTCCTATGTTCCCCACCTCCCACTGATCTTAGACATTTCTGACCACTATTCATTCTCTTACAGTTGCCCACCCATTACCTCCATTAGGTTCTTTTGCTATGAGTTCTCATAGCATTCTGTTCTTTACTTTGAAGGACAAGTAGTCAAGTATCTTCATTGTATTTAATAATAAATAGGCTATAGGGAAGCGGATGTGGCTCAAGCAGTTGGGCACCTGCCTACCACATGGGAGGTCCTGGGTTCAGTACCCAGTGCCTCCTAAAGAAGACGAGCAGGACAGTGAGCTGATGCGACTGACTGGCACAGGGAGCTGACACAATGAAGAGACATAACAAAGAAACACAATGAGAGACATAGCAAGCAGGGGGCGGAGATGGCTGAAGCCATTGGGTGCCTCCCTCCCACATGGGAGGTCACGGGTTCGGTTTCTGCTGTCTCCTAAAAAAAGAAGACGAACACACAATGAACAGACATAGAGAGCAGACACCAAGTGCAAACAATGGGCTGGGGGGAGAAATAAATAAAATAAATCTTAAAAGAAAACAAACCCAATAAATTTGCTATAGAGATGTGATCCAGAGCTGCTTCTGTCCTGGGGAAAAAGGAGAATTTTCCAATAGGAAGAGAGAATCTGTGAGGGGAAGTGCATTTTTGGCAGATTCACAGAGCTAGAGGAAGAAGAGTTTGAGTCCAAGGCCTGCTAAGGGTAACTTTCCTGGTGAAGCACTCCCTCCTTCCAGCTGAGACTTATGAAAGGCTGTACCCAGGGATTGTCTAGTAACCAGATCATCTGTGTGAAAAACCTCATCTTGGTCCCACATTGCTGAAACAGTCAGGTGCCTGGCAGGAGAAAGAAAATCACCCAAACCTTAAATTATTTCTTCTGCTTTTAGAAGATAATTTAGGTGAACATCTTTATGTCCTTGAGGAAAGAAAATGTTTTACTTAAGCCTCAAAAACTTCTCATATAAAAGATTGCTGAAAAAATATGACTGCTCTAAAGTTAGCAACTTCTATTCATCAAAAGAGAAACAGGGAAGCAGATGTGGCTCAAGCGGTTGAGCTCCCGCCTACCACACTGGAGGTCCTGGGCTCGGTTCCTGGTGCCTACCAAGAAGATGAGCAAGATGGTGAGCCGATGCAACAAAAGAGACGCAAGGAGAAAAACACAATGAGAGACAGAAAAGCAGGGATGGAGGTGCTCAAGTGATTAGGTGCCTCCCTCCTACATGGGAAGTCCCGAGTTCGGCTCTACTGCCTCCTGAAAAAAAAAAAAGAGGATGAGCACACAACGAACAGACACAGCGAGTGCAAACAATGGGGATGGGGGTGGGGGGAGAAATAAATAAATCTTTAAAAAAAAATAATAAGAATCCCAGTGGGTTCTGTGTAATATTTTGGGTAATCTAAGCACCTCTTAAAATATATGTGTGTATATATATATATAAATAACATTTTTGTAAGCAAATACACATATATGCATATATATTTATATATCATTTTGCAAATGTTTGTATTGTGAGAATTTTTATTTTTACCCATAATAAAAAAAAAAAAAAAAAATAAGGGACAAACCATGGAAATTTGAATTCCATGAACAGTCTCGAAATTCTATAATTAAGAAATTGTTTACTAAAGAATAAAAGTAGAGCATCAAAAAAAAAAAAATAATAAGAGAAATAGAAGGTTTATCACCATGAAGAGAGTAAAAAGTTAAGCAGAGAGTGAAGGTATTTGCAGCATGAATCACTGACAAGGGCTCAGATTTAGAATGTATAAAGAATTCATTCTTAGGTCACTTTCTTCTGACTGGCCTGGGAAAAACATCTGACAATACCAGTTGTTGGTATGGATGCAAAGCAAGGAAAAATCTCATACTCTTATGGTGGGTGTATAACTGGAACAGTCACTGTGTCTATTTAAGTTGAAAATACATATTCTAAAACTTTGGCTTCTAGGTATAGAGCCTAGAGAAACCCATGATTATGTGTGCCATAATGTTCATAATGATTAAAAGTTTGAAATAAGCTCAATGCTGTACCTTAATAGAATGGTTAAATAAATTGTGGTTAATTCATACTGTGGAATGCTGTATAGTGAGAAAATGGAATAGAACTACAGCTACATAAAACAACATTAATAAATCACAAAAACAATATATGGTGAAATAAGACAAACACTAGATATTGTGTGATCCCTATAAGTTCAAAACCTAGGGACAATTATATTATTTGGAAATAACAAAACCGAGTGGTTGTAAAACTAAAGAGAATCAAGGCAGTAAATATAATAAAAGTCAACATAGTGGTTGTTGTTAGTGGGGATGGGAAAGGAAGTGAATATAGGAGTTTTTGAAATGGTCGTAGAGAATACTTCTGTGGTGCTGACAGTGTTTTCTTGATTCAGGTGTTAGGTACATGATTGTATGTTTCATACAAATTCATTATGCTGCATTTTGGTTTGATACATTTCTTTGTATGTTTTGTAATTTGTAACATGTTTTGTAATATGCATGCTTTTTTTTATAGTAAATTTAATTATTGCTTTTATTAGAGAAGTTGTATAAGTTTAGAGAAAAACCATGCAGAAAATACAAAGTTCCCATATATACCTCCCTTACATACACAGTTTTCTTTGTTATTAACTTTTCATTAGTGTGGTACCTTTGTTACAATTGATGAAAGACTATTATTACGATTATACTATTTAGTGTAGTCCATAGTTTAGGTTTTGTTCACTGTTTTGTGTAGGCATATGATTTAAAAAAAAAAAATGTTCTTCGAATAATATAATATAAATACAATCTAAAATTTTCCTTTTAACACATTCAAATATATACTTAAGTGGTGTGCATTACATACAGTGTTGTGCTACCATCCTTTACCAAAACGTTTCATCACCCCAGACAGAAACTCTGTACCAATTAAGAATGAACTCCCCATTCCCTACCCACACTCTGACCCCTAATAACCTGTACTCTAGTTTCTGACTCTACGAATTTGCTTGTTCTAATTATATCATACCAGCATGATCATACAGTATTTGTCCTTTTGATCTGGCTTATTTCAGTCAACATGATGTCTTTAAGATTCATTCATGGTGTAACATGTATCAGAACTTCATTCCTTTTTACAGCTGAATAATACTCCATTGTATGTACACATCAGATTGCCAGGTCGTATGGAAATTCTGTCTTAACTTTCTAAGGAATCACCAAACTTCCACAGCAGCTGTCCCATTTTACATTCCTACTGGCATTGAGCCAGTGTTCCTGTTTCTCCACAGTCTCTCCAAGAGTTATTTTCTGATTTTTAATAGTAGCCATTTTAGTAGGTGTGAAATGGTATTGAGTATCTTTTCATGTGCTTATTGTCCACTTTGTGTATCTTCTTTGGAGAAATGTCTATTCAAGTCTTTTGCCCATTTTTTAATTGGGTTATTTGTCTTTTTGTTATTGAGTTGTAGGATTTAAAAAAATATGTTCTGGATATTAAACCCTTATTGGATATGTGGTTTTGAAATATTTTCTCCCATTGTGTAGGCTGTCATTTTACTTTCATGGTAAAGTCTTTTGAGGTACAAGTGTTTTTCATTTTGATGAAGTCCCATTTATCTATTTTTTTCTTTTGTTTATGCTTTTGGTTAAAGTCTAAGAAACCTTTGTCTAACACAAGATCCTGAAGATGCTTTGCTATATTTTCTTGTAGGAGTCTTATAGTGTTGGTTCTTAGATTTAGGTCTTTGATCCAGTTTGAGTTAATTTTTTGTATATGGTGTGAGGTGAGACTCCACCTTCATTCTTTTTAAATTTTATTTTATTATTTTTAATTTATTGAAGTATATCACTCATATATAAATATACATACACAAAAAGTGTATAGTAATAGTTGTGAACTTAAAAAACAAATATACATTAACATCATACAGGGCTTTTATACCTCACCCTACCACCAATACCTTGCATTGTTGTGAAACATTTTTAACTAATGATTAAAAAGCATTCTCAAAATATTACTATTAACCAAAGTATCTTTCATATGGTGTATTTTCCCCACAAGCCAGCCTATTATTATTATTACTATATCATTTATACATGAACATACATAAACAATAAGTATATAGTGAAAATTGTGAACTTACCAAGCAAACATGTATAAGATCCATACAAGGGTCCCATACTTAATCCCACCACCAACACCTTGCATTGTTGTGAGACATTTGTTACAAATTATGAGAGAGTATTGACAAAATCTTACCACTAACTATAGTCCTCATCTTACATTTGTTTGTATTTTTCCCCCAACCCACCCTATTATTTTTTAAATCTATTTTTATGACAAGTTGTAAACTTATAAAACAGTCATGCGTATGTGCAGAATTCCCACACAACACCCCTCTATCAACACACCACACCGTGGTAAAACATTTGTTACAGATTATGAGATAATATCATCAGACTATTACCAGGTCCATAGTGTACACTTGGCACACTTTTTCCATATTTCCCCATTATCAACACAGTACATCTTTGGCATAGATGCATGAATATTACGTTATTACTGTTAACAACAGTCCGTAGGTCACTCCAGTTGTATTTTTCCCATGCTTCTTCACATTCCCACCACCCTGCAATAGTGATGTACATCTGCTCTAGCTCACAAAGGACACCCTAGCATCTGTACCATCTATCAAAATTCTCATCCACTTCTGGGTTTACTGTGTTAGTCAGTCCCTAGATTATTCTCTAGCCCTCTTTCACTTGACATTTACATCCCTAGACTACCCTTTTCAGCCACATTCCCATTTATAAACCAGCTGTTATTCACTATAATGTGTTACCATCAACTCTACACATTTCCACACTTTTACAGTAAAGTTAACTAAAACTTCTGCATACATTAAGCATCAGTAGTCCATCTCAGCCCTCCTTTTATCTCCTTTAAGAATCCATCACCTACCACAAAGTCTTGAAGATGTTTTCCTACATTTTTTTCTAGAAGCTTTGTGATTCTTGCTTTTATATGTAGGTCTTTGATCTATTTTGATTGAATTTTTGTATAAGGTGTGAGATAGGGGTTTTCTTTTCTTTTTCCTTTTTCTTTCTTTTTCTTTTGCTATGGATATCCAGTTTTCCCAGCACCATTTGTTGAATGGACTGTTTTGCCTGAGCTGGGTGGGTTTGACAGGCTTGTCGAAATTCACTTGACCATAGATGTGAGGGTCTGTTTCTGAACCATCAGTTTGGTTCTATTGGTCTTTGTGTCTGTCTTTATGTCAGCACCATGCTGTTATTTTTTTTTTTTTTTCTTTTTTTTTTTTTAAGATTTATTTATTTATTTATTCATTTATCCCCCCCTTGCTGCTTGTGCTCGCTGGGTCAGCCAACCACGCCGTGCGGGCGGGCCTGCCTTCACCAGGAGGCCCCAGGAACCGAACCCGGGGCCTCCCACATGGCAAATGGGAGCCCTACTGATTGAGCCACAGCCGCTTCCCAGCACCATGCTGTTTTTACCACTGCAGCAAAGTAATATGATTTAAAATCTGGAAGTGAGAGTCCTCCAACTTCAGTTTTCCTTTTTAAGATGTTTCTGGCTATTCAGGACCCCTTACCCTTCCAAATAAATTTGATAATCGTATTTTCCATTTATTTTTAAAATGCTGTTGGAATTTTTATTGGGATTGCATTGAATCTGTATATCAATTTGAGTAGAATTGACATCTTAATGATATTTAGTCTTCCAATCCATTAGCATGGTATGTTCTTCCATTTAGGTCTTTTTTGATTTCTTGTAATAATGGGTTGCAGTTTTCTGAATACAAGTGCTTTACATCGTTGGTTAAGTTTATCCCAAAATATTTGGGTTTTATCTGTCATATTTTATTTTCACCACTCTTCTGACACTTTTAGTTTCTTTTACTGATATAATCTTCATTTCTAGACTCTCTTCCAAGCCTCTCTTTCCTGTTTTTTCTTTTCAGACCATAGCACACACTATTTCCTGCAAAGCTGGTCCCTTGGTTATAGACTCTCTCAGTTTCTGTTTATCTGTGAATATTCTAAAGTCACCCTCATTTTTGAAAGACAGTCTTGCTGGATATAAGATTCTTGGCTGGAAGTTTTTCTCTTGCAGTGTCTTGAGTATATCATACTGCTCTCTCCTTGCCTCCATGGTTTCTGATGAGAAATTGGCACTTAATCTTATGGGGTATCCCTTATAGGTTATGCATTGCTTTTCTCTTGCTGCTCTCAGATTTCTCTCTTTGTCTTTGGCATTTGACATTTTGATTAGTATGTGTCTTGGATTTGGTCTATTTGGATTTATTCATATGTGAGTATGTAGTGCTTCTTGGACATGGATGTCTATGTCCTTCGATAGGGTTGGGAAATTTTCTACCATTATTTCTTCAGATGTTCCTTCTGCTCCTTTTCCCTTCTCTTCTCCTTCTGGGACACCCATGACACATATGTTTGCATATCTCTTGCTGTCGTTTATTCCCTGAGAACTTGTTCAATTTTTTCCATCCTTTTCTTCAACTGTTCTTTTGTATGTTCACTTTTGGATGCCATTTTTTTAAGCTCACCAATCCTTTCTTCTGCCTCCTCAAATCTGCTATTATATGATTCCATTGTATTTTTAATTTCGTTTATTACACCTTTCATTCCTATAAGATCTGCTATTTTTCTGTGTATGCTTTCAAATTCTTTGTGCTCCATCTATTGTCCTCTTAATATCCTTAATCTCTTTAGCCATCTCATTGAATTTATTAAGGAGATTTGTTTGAACATCTATGATTAGTTGTCTCAACTCCTTTATGTCACCTGGAAGCTTATCTTGCTCCCTTAACTGGGCCATATCTTCCTGTTTCTTGGTGCGGATTTTTTGTTCTGGGCATCTGGCTTACTAGATGTATTTATTCTTGGTGTTGTTTCTGTCTTTAATTTAGGACTTTCTTGCCCTTTTCTCCCTTGCTGGTTTTGTAGTAGGAGCCAAGGATATAGTTGGTGCTGTAAGCTGTGGAGGTTCAGGGTGCCCTTATTGCCCCAGGACCGATGAAGCTTCTCCCAACTTTCTCCTTTGTCAGGGATACTGTCAGAGCCACAGCGTGTCAGTGCAATCACGTTTGCAGGCCTAGACTATAGTTGCCCAGAGAGACTGATGAAACTTCACACCCCTTTCTCCCCTCCCTGGGGCAGGGATGGAGCTGCAGGTGTGGGCAGCAATCTATGCCATGCGGGACCAGAATGACCGCAGTTGCCCGAGTTGACTTCTGACTATTTAGTCTGTGTCAGCTGAATATACCTGCTGAATATACCTGCTTTGGTATAAGAAGCCGGTCCCTACAGTCACTGTTATTTTCAGTCAGCCCAGCTTCCTCTTATGCCAGGGGCAGAGTAAAAATGGCAGCTACCGGCCTCTTTCTGACATTGACAGGTTCAAACTTTAGCTGTTCTTAGGGTTATACTTTAGCCCGCTGAATTTACTAATCAGCAGCTGATGTTGGTACCCAACCGACTCTTCCTCCTCCGTTTTTGGGAAGTGGAGTTTCCAATTCCAGCCGCTTGTGCCGCTAGTGGAGGATGGGCACTGGCCTCCAGGGCATGGAGGGCTCTACTTAGGAATCTTCTCTGCAGATGGGCAGTCTCCTCCTTCCATTCCTTCAAGGATGTTGCAGGATGCTCTTCTGGTCTCCTGGAGCCCTCAGACACGTGCTTTAGATAGCTCTGGGTGATTACTAACTGCCCTGTAGAACAAGCTGACTCTTGGAGCTCCTTACTCTGCCGCCATCTTGATGATTGTCTCCACATTCATTCTTTTGTATATTGATATCCAGTTTTCCCAGCACCATTTGTTAAAGAGTCTATTCTTTCCCAATTGGGTGGACTTGGCACACTTGTCATAAATCAGTTGTCCATAGATGTGAGAATATATTTCTGAACTCCTGATTCTATTCCATTGGTTTATATGCCTGTCCTTGTGCCAGTGTCATGCTGTTTTGAGTACTGTATCTTTGTGGAGCTGCTGTATCTCAGTGGAGGAATTCCTGACTTGCATGTAGAAGGTCCCTGGTTCAAGTCCCAGCACCTCCTAAGAGAAGGGATCCAGGGAAAGATAAGGTACACAGCTACCACCTTATGATAAGGAACGTATAGACTGAGGTTCTGTTGCAGAGCAGGTGTAGCTCAGTGATTGAGTTCCTGTTTTGTATGTTCAAGGTCCTGGGTTCAATCCCCAGTACCTCAAAGAAAAAAAAAAAGTCTAATTGTCCAAAGCATTTACACTGCAGCCATTACTGTGGCTTTGTAATAAGTTTTAGAATCAGGGTGTGTGAGTTGTCCAGCTTTGTTCTTGTTAAGATAGTTTTGGTTATTAGGGACACTTACCATTCCATATAAATTTGATGATTGGCTTTTCCATTTCTGCATAAAAGGTTGTTGGAATTTTGATTGGGATTGTGTTGAATCTGTAAATTGCTTTGGGTGAGATTGATATCTTAACAATATTTAGTCTTCAAATCCACAAACACGGAATATCCTTCTGTTTCTTTAGGTCTTCTCTGATTTCTTTTTATCAGTGTTTTGTAGTTTTGACTCTCTTATTAGGTTCTCTTAGTTGTTGTAAATAGAATGTTTTTCTTAGTTTCATCTTTAGATTATTCATTACTAGTGTAAAGACACACTGCTGATTTTTTCATCTTTTTTTTTTTTTTTACCGGGAGGTACCGGGGATCGAACCCCGGTCTCTCCATATGGTAGACGGACGCCGAACTTCTTGAGCCACATCCGTTTCCCAATGATTTTTTCATCTTGATCTTGTCCTCTGTCACTTTCCTGAATTCGTTTATTAGGTCTGATAGCTTTGTTTTGTGGCTATTTCAGGATTTTCTGTATGTAGTATCATGTCATCTGCAAACATGTTTGACATCTTCCTTTCCAATTTAGGTGCCTTTTATTTCATTTATTTACCTAATTGCTCTGCTTAGAACTTCCAGTACAAAGTTGAATAATAGTGGTGACAGTGGTCATCTTTTTCTTGATCCTGATCTTAGGGAGAAGGATTTTAGTCTTTCACCATTAAGTATGAAGATAGCTATGAATTTTTCATGTATGTCCTGTATCATGTTTTTTTTTAAGATTTTATTTATTTATTTATCCCCCCCTTGCTGCTTGTGCTTGCTGTGTCCATTTGCCGTGCGTTTTTCTGTGTCTGCTTATCTCCCTTTGTTGGGTCATCTTGCTGTGTCAGCTCACCGCACAAGCTGGCTTGCCTTCACCAGGAGGCCCCGGGAATCGAACCCAGGGCCTCCCATATGGCAAACGGGAGCCCCATCGATTGAGCCACATCCGCTTCCCTGTCCTGTATCATGTTGAGGAAATTTCCTTCTATTCCTAGTTCCCTGAGTGCTTTTATAAAGAAGCATTGCAGGATTTTGTTAAATGCATTTTCTGAGTCAATTGAGATGATTATATGGTTTTTTCCCCCACTGTATTAATATGGCATATTACATTAATTGATTTTCATTATGTTGGATCACTCTTTCATACGTGAAATAAATCCCATTTGTTCATGGTATATAATTCCTTTATTTTTTATTTTTTATTTTTTTAAAGATTTTATTTATTTATTCATTTATCCCCCCCCTTGCTGCCTGTGCTCGCCGGGTCAGCTAACCACGCCGTGCGGGCGGGCCCGCCCTCACCAGGAGGCCCCGGGAATCGAACCCGGGGCCTCCCATATGGTAAACGGGAGCCCTACTGATTGAGCCACAGCCGCTTCCTATAATTCCTTTAAAGTGCTGTTGTAATTGATTCACTAGAAGATTGTTGCAGATTTTTACATCTGTATTCATAAGGGCTATTGGTGTGTAATTTTCTATTCCTGTGGTATCTTTATCTGGCTTTGCTATTAGAGTGATTTTGATCTCATAGAATGAGTTAGGAAGTGTTCCTTCCTCTTTGGTTTTTTGGAAGAATTTGAGCAGGATTGTTGTTAATTCTTCTCTGAATGTTTGGTAAAATTCATCAGTGAAACCATCTGGTCCTGGACTTTCTTTGTTGGGAGGTTTTGATTACTGATTCAATCTATTTACTTGTTATTAGTCTCTTAAGATCTTCTATTTCTTCTTGAGTTTAGGTAGCTTTTGTGTTTCTAGGAATTTGTCCATTTCAACCAGGTTATCTAATTAGTTGGCATACATTTGTCCATAGTATCCTCTTACAATCCTTTTTATTTCTGTGGGATTGGTAGTACAGTTTCCCCTTTCATTTCTGATTTTAGTTAATTGCATTCTCCATCCCTCCCCCTCCGCCCCACTCCCCCTCCCCCTCTCCTTCCCTCCCTCCCTCTTTCTCTGTCTAGCTAAAGATTTGTTGATTTTATTGATGTTTTTAAAGAACCAACTTTTGCTTTAGTTGATTCTATTGTTTTAGTATTCTCTACTTCATTGATCTCCAGTCTCATATTTATTTCCTTCTTTCTGCTCACTTTGGATTTAGTTAGCTCCTCTTTTTGTAGATTGTCCATTTGCAGGGTTAGGTCTCTGATTTAGATCTCTGCTCTTTTTCAATGTGAGCATTTAGAGCTGTAAATTCCCTCTCAAGAATTTGCTGCATCCAATAAGTTTTGGTATGTTGTGTTTACATTTTCATTTACTGCAAGGTATTTCCCATTTCCCTTGTGATTTCTACTTTTACCCATTGATTGTTTGAGTGTGTTGTTTAATTTCCAGCTATTCGTGAGTTTTCCAACTCTTCCTCTATTACTAATTTCTAGCTTCATTCTGTTGTGGTTGAAAAGATACATGGTATGATTTCAGTCTTTTTAATTTATTGGACTTGCTTTCTGACTTAACATATGATGTATCCTTGAGAATGACCCATGTGCACTAGAGAAGAATTTATATTCTGATGTTGTTGGGTGAAATATTCTAAATGTCT
The DNA here is from genome assembly GCA_026826555.1 of Tolypeutes matacus. NCBI lineage: Eukaryota > Metazoa > Chordata > Mammalia > Cingulata > Chlamyphoridae > Tolypeutes > Tolypeutes matacus. The sequence continues at coordinate 5,780,413 of JAKSZT010053846.1, forward strand.
TTTAGGTCTAGTTTAGAGTATTGTTCAAGTCTTCTTTTTCCTTATTGATCTTCTGTCTAGATGTTCAGTCCGTTGTTGAAAGTGGTGTATTGAAGTATCCTACTCTTTTTTTTTTTAAAGTGTGGGTAACTCACGTAGTCTGACTCCACACCTAAGGCTCTTTTTATTTATTTATTTATTTATTTATTTATTTATTTATTTATTTATTTATTTATTTATT